>JAIUZE010002135.1:0-117563 GCA_022085475.1 Heliosperma pusillum
CAAGCATGCGGGAAATAATTAGAAACGGTTTTATTAAAATTGTCAAAACAGCCCAGTTTGCCCAAAACAGGCCGTGGGGCCCATCCAGGCCCAGGTGGGGTCCGGCCCAACTCAGCCCGTGGGTCCCACTTTGGGACTTGTGACGGTTTTTGAGTTATTGTTATTTTATCGCGTTTTGTAATAATTAGCAAGCGAGAAATATTAATAAGTAAAATATTTAATAAAAAGGTTTTTCATTAAATTATTATTTCTCACATGTTAGAAATTATAAGACGAGATCGTAGTTTAATTTAATACCCTTTTAGTCAAACGGGTTTTGGTATGATATATTAATTCGCATGTTAGAAGTTTTAGTAAAATAACATGTAATGAATATGTTGACTTTTATGTCTAAGTCTATGTGGTAAAGACTCTGTTTCTAGCCGGTTTGACCAAACGGGTTTGGTCAAACTAAGATCTAGTCAGCCCCGTTTTGACTGATGACCCGTCGCGGGACTCGGGTCGGGGATTGGTCTTCAAGTAAGGTTGTATTTAATTAATGAATTAGCCTTAGTAGATATGAGGCGATATGATATTTGATTATGATTTATATGCAAATAGTCACATGATAGGATGTTTTTCCCGTGACTGTTTTGAGTATATGGTTGGTGTCGTGTTGACTAAGTACCCATAGAGAATTATGAGTAGATGGCGTCTTGACCATTCTAATTCTAGATGAGTATCTTGGACCATGACATTGATAGGCTCGTACTGTCTTTCACGAGTATATAGTTCATGGTTAATAGCTTTTGTGTCACTGGCTTGGGCCTTTTGATACCAAGCCGGGGGCATGGCATCCTAAGAGTTTCCACTTTGGGGAAGGGAGCCAGCTTAAGTACTAGCCATCTCTGCTTAGGGGGGTCGCCTAGCAGAGTTTCTCATGTACGGTTATGTAATGAGACAGGGAATGGGTTAGCTGTTGTCGCTAGGTCTGATCAGTCTAGGGCTAGGATGTTTTCCTACCTTGTGGGTATAGACTCGAGTTACAGAAGTCGTCTATTGACTGTCTGTGGAACTTATGCCTTTGGTTAGAAGGATTGGTCTTTCATGTTTGTATGATTCTATGAGTTTTAGAAGGTGAGATGCAAGCCGGCTAAGATTGATAGAGTTTGGATTACCGATTGTTAACTGATTCACATGATTACGTGTTGATTAGGGTTTGAGTGTATAACGGCCATGTTTCTGAGAGGAACCTCTGAGCTAGCATACCAGCTTCCCTACCTCGAGTTATAGTTTATTATCGGTTTCACATGAGAGCTTTCACATGCTAGGTTATTTGTTAGTTATCTGTTTCATAACATGAAAAGCATATCATATATGTTAAAGTTTTGTATTGTCCATATACATTGCTTTTATGTTATTCATGTTTTATTAAACTTGACATTTCGTGGCTGGGAGAACTCGGAGTTACTCCCCACTGACTGTGGCTTCCGTGTTTATATTTAATGCGGTTGGCAGGTTTGTGATGCATACATTGGGTACATTGACGAGCTAGCGAGCGAAGTATTACCTTGGACCTATATTCGGGTCTTAGATTGTATATTATTATACACTCTTTCATTTCCGTATTTATACGGGAGATATGTCTCCCGTCTTGTATATTTCTTTTGTAGAATATTATTTACGTTTTGTAATGACCCTTTTTATTTATGACACCCTTGTTTATGTATTTAAATTATTTTTTTTCTTTCCGCAAATTTGAGGGTGTCACAGCCTGGGGGGCTTATCTCCAAGTCGGGGCATGGCTGCCTATTTCATGTTGGGAATGGAGCCAGCTTAAGTACTAGCCATCTCTGCTTAGGGGGTCGCCTAGTAGAGTTTCTCATGTACGGTTATGACATGGGACGGGGAATGGAATAGCTGTTGTCGCTAGGTCTGATCAGTCTAGGACTAGGATGTTTTCCTACCTTGTGGTATAGCCTCGAGTTACAGATGACTATTGACGGTTCTAAGAACTTATGCCTGTTTGTAGAAGTATTGGTCTTTCATGTTTGTATGATTCTATGAGTTTTAGAAGGTGAGATGCAAGCCGGCTAAGATTGATAGAGTTTGGATTCCCGATTGTTAACTGATTCACATGATTACGTGTTGATTAGGGTTTGAGTGTATCATGGCCATGTTAACGGTAACCTCTGAGCTAGCATACCAGCTTCCCTACCTCGTGTTATAGTTTATTATCGGATTCACATGATAGCTTTCATATGCTAGGTTATATGTTAGTTAATTGTTTCATAACATGCAAAGCATATCATATATGTTAAGGTTTTGTATTTTCCATATACATTGCTTTTATGTTATTCATGTTTTATTAAACTCGACATTTCGTGGCTGGGAGAACTCGGAGTTACTCCCCACTGACTGTGGCTTCCGTGTTTATATTTAATACGGTCGAACAGGTGGTGAATGCATATTTGGGGTACATTGACGAGCTAGCGAGTGAAGTATTTACCTTGGACCTATATTCGGTTCTTAGATTGTATATTATTATACACTCTTTTATTTTCGTATTTATACGGGATATATGTCTCCCGTCTTGTATATTTCCTTTGTATAATATTATTTCCGTTTTGTAATGACCCTTTTTATTTATGACACCTTTGTATTGTATTTTCATCTTTTATCTAGTTTAAATTATTTTTTTTCTTTCCGCAAATTTGAGGGTGTCACAGTTGGTATCAGAGCTATTTTGCTCCCGACGCACGGTTGTGTACCCTTGTATAAATAACTTGACCTTAAAAATAATAAACTTGTGAGATAGAAGGGTAAGATGGGTAGATTAGGATTTATGTTGTAGTCTCTTTGTCTTGCTAAATGATAAGTACTAATCTGTGTTTTCCTTTTGCAAGATGCCTCCGAGAATTGACAACACGATCTTAGCAGCTCTTACCGTTATTATTCAGAACCAGCAAAATCAGCAAGCAAATCCTATTCCTAATCCTATTCCCGACCGTGAGAGACACGGAAGTTGTTCATGGGTTGCTTCTCAACTATCTAGGATCCAAGCCAAAACCTACGGTGGTGAGGTAGATCCCGTTCAGCTTTCGGGGTGGTTACGTGAAATGGAGAAGAGTTTTTCTCTGTATGATGTCCTTGAAGAGGATAAGGTTCGTCTTGCTTCCCACTTTTTAGTGAAGGAAGCAGATCAGTGGTGGACTCTTTCTGGTCCTACTGCGAAGTTGGAGCCTAATTTCGGGTGGACTCGTTTCCGTGAGCTCTTGGAAGCGAGGTTTTACCCCGATGAGTTGAGACAACAAAAGCTGAAAGAGTTCATGGATTTCAAGCAAGAAAAACTATCAGTTCAGGAGTTTACTACCCGGTTCAATGAGTTGGCTCATTATGCCACTCGACTTATTAGGCCAAGCATATATACTTAAAGAAAAATTACTAGTCTTTGTTTGGTAAAATTAGGTGAAAAGATACCTGAAAACTGGAAAGGGAAACGAAAATTAAAAGGTGATAAAATAACTAATAATAAAAAAATGTATAATAAATAAGGTGAAATGGTAGGTGATTTTTGGCAAGTAACGTAAATAAAATAAATATGAATTATTTAATACTATAGATTTAGATGTAAAAAAAGTTATAATA
Organism: Heliosperma pusillum; assembly: GCA_022085475.1. NCBI lineage: Eukaryota > Viridiplantae > Streptophyta > Magnoliopsida > Caryophyllales > Caryophyllaceae > Heliosperma > Heliosperma pusillum. Next base: position 3,628 of record JAIUZE010002135.1, read on the forward strand.
CAGAGTACAAGATTAGGTAATAGGTATCCTTATTTCTCAAATAATATGCTACCTTGGGTCGTAGGCGGGTAGCATTTTATTTCAGATATGTTGTTTTGTTAAATAAACTACTTCTTAAACTAGTTTAAACATACTCCGTATAAGGTAGATTAAGTTTAGGTCAAATAAGCTAGACACTATGAAAAAATAAAGTGAAACGTGTTTCCAATCACAGCATCGGTTTCCTTATAAATAGTCTTACCTCTTTTGCTTCTTCATTCAAATCAAACAAACAAGTACTATTATACTACTACTATAAACGACTAATACATCCCTTTGACAATAAAAACCCAATAATCAAAATGGCTAATTTTCTAGCAATATTCACAACAACGATCTCCATAATGCTCCTCCTTTGCCCTAATGCCCTCGCCCTCGGCGAGGACCTCCTAGCACCACTTACTACTGTGGTCCTGGACGTCGATGGAAACCCTCTTGTGTTCGGTCAATCTTACATAATGTTACTCGATCCAACAACCGGTTTAGGGGCGGTGGAGGTGGACAACACTACATGCCCACTCTACATCGCCCCACAACCTCTTGGTGGAGACGAAGACGTGGACACCTCTCCCGAGTTAATCTTCAACTCATTATCAACCGACATAAATGTGAGCGGCCCGCTTATAGATGGCGTAGCAGTGGCCATCGAATTCGCAAACACGTTGGAAATTGGCTGCCTCAATTCTTCGTCGGTTTGGCAGGTGGTCGACGATGTGGTTCGAACCGGGGGTATTTTAGGGAAAGATAGGTTTCAAATAACAAGGGTTGATGATTTAACTGATACTTATGTTAGTAACCCATTATACAAGCTTCAATTTTGTCCCTTTGACATGGACACGTGTCAAGATATTGGGTTATCATCATTTGACTCTATAACTACTACACTAATCGTTATTACTACAGAAAATAGTAATATATCTCCTCTTCTCGTCCAGTTCAAATTAAACGTGTAAATATGTAATACATCGAATAGTTGATGTCGCTCTTTGTGTGTTTGTGTGTCGGAGTTTAATTTTTCTTTTAAATTTCCGGTGCGGACTCGAGTCTAGTCCAGCCCGGTATACTTTTGTTTATTATTGATGCCTATTTGGCACGGAGTTTTTAGTTATATCGTTAAGTGATTTTATTTTTTCCTTTTTTTTGAATTATACTCTTTTCATCTTGATTATTTTTACCTGTCCGACTCTGGGTGTCTTATTCAATTGTTTAGTTACATTTCTATATTAAGTATGGTATAATGGGTAATTTGATCATACAATTATAGTATCTTCCATTTGTCCTCAAATATCACTATCCACGAATGATCGTTTTTCCACTCCTTGGTCTTTGTGTGAAAAACAAAGGCAAACATATAATCTTGATGGATGAAGTATTACTATCCACGAATGGATGAAGTATATAAAAAAAAAAGTCATTTGGGATTAGTAGCGTTGTTTAGTTGCTCTGGTTCATTGGTGAGAACGAGTCAAGCCGATCACTAGCTTAGATCGCTGCTAGGCTTATACATGACACAAAACTCGAGTACAGCCAGTTTTGAGTTTTCCCGAGCTATCTTAGTACAAAATTAAACACTTTTAGACAACTTATCTTAGTCGCGAAAAAACTAATCCGCAAAAGTCATGCTGCTTATTTAGTAGTTACTACTTATAAGTGTACCTCCGTCCATAAGTGAACAAATATTTAAAAATAAAAGAAATTTCTAATTTCCTATTTAAAATGGTTATAATAAATTATTTCCAAATTCTAATAGTGAAATTGTGAATAATTAATTGCAAAAATTGTAAATAATTAATTATTTCCTAATTTTGATAGATAGGAAAATTTAAAATTTATTTGAAGGAAAATTTTCATTATACGTCCCCTCAAACTTTGACATATTACACGAAATACCCAAATTTTTTACCCGAAAAATTTTGAGGGACCATAACTCGTGGTTACGAACTCGGAAAATGACGATTTTTTTTTCAAATCGTTCATCTTTCCCATAGCTACGATTTGCAAAAAAAAAAAAATTAGTCGTATTTGGTTCCTGTGGCTAGAAGTTTTTGTATGTCAAAGTTTTTTTACCGAACAAACTTTGAGTAGCCATATCTCTTAGTCACGAGTTCAGATTTCACAAGAAAAAAAATCAAATCATTGTTCTCGGAAAGATGAACAATTTAAAAAAAATCATTTTATGAGTTGGTAAGCATGAGTTATGGCCAACTAAAATTTTTCGGGTAAAACATTTGGGTATTTCAGGCAAAATGTCAAAGTTCAGGGGTACCGTCGGAACTTTCCGTTTATTTTAGTGTTTTACAAAAATTGGAGATTGCAACGTCGTTGGGAAAAAGCCTCAAATATATATATGGATATATATATTGATAATTATGATACCTTAAATCCTTAATATTTTTACTAATCTTATCTTCCTAACTAACTCATACAATATTTCTGCTAATTTTATCATTCTACTCCATCGTGTGAGTCAATAGTTTGCATTTACTTTATCTTTCAACTTTATCAGTTTATCTTTCTACTGTAACAATACCACCGCAAATCATCAGTATTGTACTGTTGTAGTGTTGTTTGGATGACAGTCCAAACCAGGTAGGTAGATTGGACGTGCTTTGCATCACATAAAATTATACGCCGTATCAAATTTCAATGATATGATGAAGATCAGATGGTTATCAATAATATCAATAATATTAATGCATGATAGTAGCGTTTTGTTGTTCACGTTTGAAAAATAATCATGCAACAAAACTGGAAAGCACGTCAATTTGTAGATACGGAGTACTTTGTTCATTCTAAAAATAATAGAATAATGGAAACACATACCGCAAGCATATTAGTAATATATTACGGAGTAGTTACTTTCTCCGTCTTAAGTAATGGATTTGTCCTATTTATACGGGTCAATACAAATCATCGTTATTTTTAAAACTTATTTGATAATAATATAATCGAAATTTCAAACTCGTGCAATTTGCACGAGTTTAAAACTAGTTTTCATTTGAATTTAAAGGTTAAAATTCGCGAACTTTAACCTTAACGTCTTACCAAAATTATGAAAACTTACGATAAGATATAATATAATGTAGATTTACTTACATTTGCAACAAAGAAATGTTTTATAAAAATATTTCTTTAGAAAAAAAATAGTTACTCTATTTGGAGCTGCAAAGAAACATGGTAGAAGTATCACCTAGAAGATTGCAAGGAATCTAACGAGAACAAATGTACCTAACTAGGGAGAAATTATTACTCTATTTGGTAAAATTAGGTGAACAGATAGCTTAAAACTGAAAAAGAAAAAATACAAAAAAAGTAACTTATTAGATAGCTGTAAATTAAAAGGTGGCTGTGTTGCCAAGTATTACTTCAGATATGTGTCTGTAATACGTTTGTCCAGTCATACTGTACATCGTTTAATAGTGCTCCCACCGTCTAAGATCGGAATTGACTCGGATATTGTCAATTTCAGAAATTCAGAAAACCAACTCATAATTTTAAGATTACCGAGCTGATTCCAACTACTTTATAATTTCAGTAGGTCTTGCTTAAGACGGGTCGGATATTACAACGGATATTTTGTGAGAGAAAATGGGTAGAGGGGACAAAGTGGGCTCCCCCCATGTGCTCTCCACTCACCCTTAATGGGTATTTTATGAGAGAATATGGTATCCGTCTTAAGCTTAAGACGAATACCACCGTCTGAAATAAGAATTTGTGTTATAATTTAGGCATTTAGCTCACATGAGCTCAGATTATCTAGTTGTGATTACTTTATTATTATCTCAAAAATACATGATTGACCATGTGATCATTAATTCATAATGTTTGAACTTCACGTTTCATGCAATAGTTTAATACTCCAAGTTAAAGTCTTCTTAACTTTGCATCTGCACAATAAATAAAAAGAAATAAAGAAAAAGTAATGTGATAATTAAGAACCACACAAACACCACATTATATAGGAATAGAAAAATAAGGTTGCATCTTATAGTTTACTTTAATTAGCTCGAATTTAAAATTGATGAATTAGGTAATGTTTAAATTTTTTAACTTAACATCCTTAGTAGAGAATTTGCTTTGTTATTCATGTGAAAGCTAATCATTAGTTTATGAAAAAGTTGTGAACTCAACTTCCATTAATATTTATGTTAAATATAATTAATCAAAAGGTAAATATTGTTTGGATAGTGAGATCACTTAATTAAAAGACAAATATTTTATAGCAAAGTGTCTCTTGGGGGAAAAATTAAACGGGAAAATTTTGAGATTTGTTAATCTTTTAGTAAGTAGGGGATGTCACTATTCATCACAAAATATCGAGTTATCGAAATAAAATCGAAATATGAATATAATATTTTAGTGAGTAGGGGATGTCAGTACTCATATCAGAATTTCTTTTATCGTTTTGGGCTAGTCTTATACAATAGGACGGTCCAATCGACATGTCCAAGTTTATTATCACGACTCTGAAAAAACTAGTCGTGATCAAGTTTATTATCGACATGTCCGATCGACTAATCGAAATAACGAACCCCCACCTTTGTTGAATAAGTGTTCGCGGGGTCGTAGAAAACGTACATTAGGGTGGCCGGAAAACGTATTCTGGGTAATCGGACGACGGGTATGGGTGGCTGCTGAGGTTGTGGGTTGCTGCACTGCTGCAGAATGCGCAGTGAGGGGCTGGACTGGTCGGTCCTAGATTGGCGGAAAAATGTGCAGCGCAGGGGTAGGGGTGGGTTTCGGTCTGCCGGCGATAATAATACCCGATTCCATGACGATATTCCTGTGTACGTGACATACGTCCAGCTCAAACCAAACAACTAATAGTTGAGGCCACTCTTTTTGTGTGAGTTTGACACTATGACTGATAGTGTTCCTATTCAATATCCGGGTTCGGAGCCGAGTCTCATATTCTCGTTGTCGCCTTGTCTAGCAATGATTTCGTATATTCGAAACTGAAGTTTGTAAAGCTTGGGAGCCATGTCTGATCCTGATGAGGTGCTGGAGCTTCGTGTATTCGAAACTTTGCGCTCGCGGAAGCCCGGGTTTCAAAAAACCCCCGGTTCGAACATGGCCACTCACCACCTCCATCTCCAACTATTCGTGCGAAAATTTGTACGTTATCCATGTATTATTATTGTATTGCTTCAACGACAGCTCGAGCTAGGTAATTAGTTTCCACGTGCGTTCGTTGCATGCATTACTGCATGATATGTTTTCGTATAAGAAAATAAATTTCCAGCATTGAAATTTTTATGCTGAAAATGGTGGTGATCACGTCCGTACATGCATGGATATCACGTTGATAAGTGAATCAATTCAAATAAAAATGAATCTGTTTCTGATAAAACCAAATCAAATCAAACACGATGAACAATAACGACATTTGAATAAAAAAAAGGCATCCGCTTTGAATAAAACTTTTTTTTTGATAATTCCGACAATTGTAGTCAAGGTAAATCTTCATGTGCTCTAATGTCGTTGTTCAAGCACCATGACGAATGCAAAAACAAGAAGGAGCTTAACTCAACTATAAAATCAGACAAACAGTAGTTATTGATGATCGAAGATACGTACGGCCGGTAAGCAAGCGTAGGGTGGCGAAGATATATCGACGACAACTATATATCCTCAACAATGGCCTACAATTTCCGGACATGATCAACTAAATCAACAATTAGTCTATCATCGACAATGATAGGATCGTAGAATACACATTTCGAAAATTCATGAATTTGAAAATATTATCTCTAATACAACCATCCATTATTGTATTGTTGTTTCGATTGCAGTCCGAACCATTATCCATTATTGTAAATTGGACGTGCTTTGCATCACAAGAAAATATACTCCGTATCAAATTTCAATGATATGATGAAGATGTTTATATATCAATAGTTTTAATGGATGGTAGTAGACTAGTAGCGTTGTGTTGTTCACGTTTGAAAAATTATCATGCTAGTAAATCAGTAATTTGTACATACTTTCTTCTAAAAAGTACAAGTAATAAATTAATGAAGACGCATAGGGCAAGCATATTACTCCGTACTATATTAGTTATTGCTCCGTAATTACGTTTTCATTTGACTTTTTAAGGTTAACGTCTTAGCAAAATTATGAAAAATTAAGATAAGATAAAAGTTAAAGTTATTACTTAAATTTGCAATAGATATATATTTTATAAAAATATATTTTTAACAAAAGCTACTCCGTGTATTTTTTCTTGTAACGTATAGGTGCAAAGAAACATAGCAGAAGTGTCACCCAAAAGATCGCAAAAAATCTAACTAGAACATATATACTTAAAGAAAAATTACTAGTCTTTGTTTGGTAAAATTAGGTGAAAAGATACCTGAAAACTGGAAAGGGAAACGAAAATTAAAAGGTGATAAAATAACTAATTATAAAAAAATGTATAATAAATAAGGTGAAATGGTAGGTGATTTTTGGCAAGTAACGTAAATAAAATAAATATGAATTATTTAATGCTATAGATTTAGATGTAAAAAAAGTTAGAATACAGAGTACAAGATTAGGTAATAGGTATCCTTATTTCTCAAATAATATGCTACCTTGGGTCGTAGGCGGGTAGCATTTTATTTCAGATATGTTGTTTTGTTAAATAAACTACTTCTTAAACTAGTTTAAACATACTCCGTATAAGGTAGATTAAGTTTAGGTCAAATAAGCTAGACACTATGAAAAAATAAAGTGAAACGTGTTTCCAATCACAGCATCGGTTTCCTTATAAATAGTCTTAACTCTTTTGCTTCTTCATTCAAATCAAACAAACAAGTACTATTATACTACTACTATAAACGACTAATACATCCCTTTGACAATAAAAACCCAATAATCAAAATGGCTAATTTTCTAGCATTATTCACAACAACGATCTCCATAATGCTCCTCCTTTGCCCTAATGCCCTCGCCCTCGGCGAGGACCTCCTAGCACCACTTACTACTGTGGTCCTGGACGTCGATGGAAACCCTCTTGTGTTCGGTCAATCTTACATAATGTTACTCGATCCAACAACCGGTTTAGGGGCGGTGGAGGTGGACAACACTACGTGCCCACTCTACATCGCCCCACAACCTCTTGGTGGAGACGAAGACGTGGACACCTCTCCCGAGTTAATCTTCAACTCATTATCAACCGACATAAATGTGAGCGGCCCGCTTATAGATGGCGTAGCAGTGGCCATCGAATTCGCAAACACGTTGGAAATTGGCTGCCTCAATTCTTCGTCGGTTTGGCAGGTGGTCGACGATGCGGTTCGAACCGGGGGTATTTTAGGGAAAGATAGGTTTCAAATAACAAGGGTTGATGATTTAACTGATACTTATGTTAGTAACCCATTATACAAGCTTCAATTTTGTCCCTTTGACATGGACACGTGTCAAGATATTGGGTTATCATCACTTGACTCTATAACTACTACACTAATCGTTATTACTACAGAAAATAGTAATATATCTCCTCTTCTCGTCCAGTTCAAATTAAACGTGTAAATGTGTAATAAATCGAATAGTTGATGTCGCTCTTTGTGTGTTTGTGTGTCGGAGTTTAATTTTTCTTTTAAATTTCCGGTGCGGACTCGAGTCTAGTCCAGCCCGGTATACTTTTGTTTATTATTGATGCCTATTTGGCACGGAGTTTTTATTTATTTCGTTAAGTGATTTTATTTTTTCCTTTTTTTTTAATTATACTCTTTTCATCTTGATTATTTTTACCTGTCCGACTCTGGGTGTCTTATTCAATTGTTTAGTTACATTTCTATATTAAGTATGGTATAATGGGTAATTTGATCATACAATTATAATATCTTCCATTTGTCCTCAAATATCACTATCCACGAATGATCGTTTTTCCACTCCTTGGTCTTTGTGTGAAAAACAAAGGCAAACATATAATCTTGATGGATGAAGTATTACTATCCACGAATGGATGAAGTATATAAAAAAAAAGTCATTTGGGATTAGTAGCGTTGTTTAGTTGCTCTGGTTCATTGGTGAGAACGAGTCAAGCCGATCACTAGCTTAGATCGCTGCTAGGCTTATACATGACACAAAACTCGAGTACAGCCAGTTTTGAGTTTTCCCGAGCTATCTTAGTACAAAATTAAACACTTTTAGACAACTTATCTTAGTCGCGAAAAAACTAATCCGCAAAAGTCATGCTGCTTATTTAGTAGTTACTACTTATAAGTGTACCTCCGTCCATAAGTGAACAAATATTTAAAAATAAAAGAAATTTCTAATTTCCTATTTAAAATGGTTATAATAAATTATTTCCAAATTCTAATAGTGAAATTGTGAATAATTAATTGCAAAAATTGTAAATAATTAATTATTTCCTAATTTTGATAGATAGGAAAATTTAAAATTTATTTGAAGGAAAATTTTCATTATACGTCCCCTCAAACTTTGACATATTACACGAAATACCCAAATTTTTTACCCGAAAAATTTTGAGGGACCATAACTCGTGGTTACGAACTCGGAAAATGGCGATTTTTTTTTCAAATCGTTCATCTTTCCCATAGCTACGATTTGCAAAAAAAAAAAATTAGTCGTATTTGGTTCCTGTGGCTAGAAGTTTTTGTATGTCAAAGTTTTTTTACCGAACAAACTTTGAGTAGCCATATCTCTTAGTCACGAGTTCAGATTTCACAAGAAAAAAAATCAAATCATTGTTCTCGGAAAGATGAACAATTTAAAAAAAATCATTTTATGAACTGGTAAGCATGAGTTATGGCCTACTAAAATTTTTCGGGTAAAACATTTGGGTATTTCGGGCAAAATGTCAAAGTTCAGGGGTACCGTCGGAGCTTTCCGTTTATTTTAGTGTTTTACAAAAATTGGAGATTGCAACGTCGTTGGGAAAAAGCCTCAAATATATATATGGATATATATATTGATAATTATGATACCTTAAATCCTTAATATTTTTACTAATCTTATCTTCCTAACTAACTCATACAATATTTCTGCTAATTTTATCATTCTACTCCATCGTGTGAGTCAATAGTTTGCATTTACTTTATCTTTCAACTTTATCAGTTTATCTTTCTACTGTAACAATACCACCGCAAATCATCAGTATTGTACTGTTGTAGTGTTGTTTGGATGACAGTCCAAACCAGGTAGGTAGATTGGACGTGCTTTGCATCACATAAAATTATACGCCGTATCAAATTTCAATGATATGATGAAGATCAGATGGTTATCAATAATATCAATAATATTAATGCATGATAGTAGCGTTTTGTTGTTCACGTTTGAAAAATAATCATGCAACAAAACTGGAAAGCACGTCAATTTGTAGATACGGAGTACTTTGTTCATTCTAAAAATAATAGAATAATGGAAACACATACCGCAAGCATATTAGTAATATATTACGGAGTAGTTACTTTCTCCGTCTTAAGTAATGGATTTGTCCTATTTATACGGGTCAATACAAATCATCGTTATTTTTAAAACTTATTTGATAATAATATAATCGAAATTTCAAACTCGTGCAATTTGCACGAGTTTAAAACTAGTTTTCATTTGAATTTAAAGGTTAAAATTCGCGAACTTTAACCTTAACGTCTTACCAAAATTATGAAAACTTACGATAAGATATAATATAATGTAGATTTACTTACATTTGCAACAAAGAAATGTTTTATAAAAATATTTCTTTAGAAAAAAAATAGTTACTCTATTTGGAGCTGCAAAGAAACATGGTAGAAGTATCACCTAGAAGATTGCAAGGAATCTAACGAGAACAAATGTACCTAACTAGGGAGAAATTATTACTCTATTTGGTAAAATTAGGTGAACAGATAGCTTAAAACTGAAAAAGAAAAAATACAAAAAAAGTAACTTATTAGATAGCTGTAAATTAAAAGGTGGCTGTGTTGCCAAGTATTACTATCCAACGAATGGATGAAGTATTATATAAAAAAAGTCATTTGGGATTAGTACTTAACTAAGATCACCCAGTGTTGTTTGGTTGCTCTGGTTCATGGGTACATAATTAAGATCACCAAGTTACTTATATAAATTAAAGTTACTTGCATTAGTACGTATTAATATCACTATCCACGAATGGTCGTCTTCCCTCTCCTTGATCCTTTTTTTTTGGCAATTTAGAGGGGCAAAGAGACGTGGTAGAAGTATCACCTAGAAGATTGGAAGGAATCTAACGAGAACAAATGTACCTAGCTTGGGAGAAATTATTACTCTATTTGGTAAAATTAGGTGAAAAGATAGCTTAAAACTGAAAAACAAAAAAAATACAAAAAAAGTGGAAAAATGAGATATACTAAGATCAATTAAGTTTAATTAGGACAAATAAACTAGGGAGTCCTTTGATCAAATAAACTAAAACGTGTTGCCAATCAGAGCCTCGGTTTCCTTATTATAAATGGTCTTATTGTAAATGATCTCATCTCCCTTTGTTTCTTTATCCACTTCAAACAAACAACTACTATACTAAAATGGAGTATTTAAGAAAATGTGGAAAAATGAGGGATAAAATTGGGACAAGAAGCAGATGGACCATGTAAATTTGAGTTTAATTGTTGGTTAAATGTGATGAACGTTTTGGTGTAAATATCAAATAAGTATAAGGATAACTTTGTAATGCTGTGGGACAAACATGGTATGTTACATTTCGTATGATTCCACCATTTATATTAAGTGTTACCTTTAATCTGGAATTGAGGGAGTATTTTAAACCGAAGGTATATATATTTGAAATAATAAGTTTCTCTTATGACAATCTTGAGACGGATATGCGCGTCATAAATAAGAATTTCTGTATTTGTAAAGGTAATTTGCAATTTTTTCTATCAAAACATAGTACATTATTATCGAACTACGGTACGTTTTTCATGTTATCTAATACATAGTATATTTCTTCATAATGAAAAAAAGTAACTACTACGCTGTAATATTCTTCACTAGTTTTAATCCCGTGCAAAACTTGCACTCGGGACTGAAAATTCAATAGTTTCACTAAAAACACATAGATATTGAAAATTAAATTCCAGAAAGTTATAATTTAAAATACTAATAATATATTACAATTTACGAACTACTAGCCAAAAAAGTATAAATACTAACAAAAATTTAATATTTTAAAGCACGTTGGATCACTGAGATGATATTTATGTAGTCCAAAGTAGATCGTTTCAAAATTCATGGGCAATGTAAAATAATGATAAAGGTAATTATTGTTATTTTTATTTTTATTAATTTGTTATTAATTTTATAATTTGAACTTATTTAATAAAAATATAAAATGTTAAATAAAGTTTTTTGACATACTAAACGAAGATAAGATCTGTTCGTATTATGGAATGAACGAAAAAAGAAAAAACAAATATACAATAATTACTATATACATTTAATATGAACGAGAATTTGTAGTCATATCAACATTACTAAAACAAAAAAACCTTACTAAAATTAGCTGTTGATGTTTACGATTGATTTGTATTTTCATATATGAATTTGTATAGTTTTTTTGTATTTTTATTATCACAAATTCTTGTTTACAACCGTCGCATATGCGACGGGTTAAGTGTCACCACTTTTTGATAAATATTGACCATTTATTAATAAACAGTAACCATCTTTTATGACTTGAAAATGACATTTATTATCAAGGTAGTCACTATTTAACAAAAAGTTGTCACATTTTGCAAAAAAGTGGAAAATGAGTCTGTCGCATAGGAGAGTTACTATTTTATTATAGTGGTAGATTAACCTAATGAGGATTAAATTGTTAAGAGTATATTTTTGACAATAATTTATTTTATGTCGAGGAGTATTTTTATCCCGAAATCAGATTATTTTATTTATATACTAAAATTAATTTTTTATTTTTAGATTAGTTTTATTTGTTAACTAAAATTAGATTGTATAAACAATAATTTGATCATATTTTGGGTATTGTTTAGAATTGAGTATGAATTAAATGTATCAAGGATTGTGTCTTAATCATATTAATCATATTAATAGAACAAAAAATTGAGATTCTATATTATTTCTAGACTATTGAAATGCCGAGTTATAATACACGTTTTTTTTTACTACATGTGGTAAATAAGTATTAAACTTATATATCTATGAGATATTTCTATACCAATCTTATTTGTTAATTTCGGAGTCGTATGTACAATGAAACAATGAGTCATAAATCTGAAAATAGTGGGGTAATATTTATGCATCATAAATGTATAATATATGATTTTGTGAAATGTGATTAAATTAAATAGGAGTAAAAGTTGGAGGATAATAAGAGTTAAGTAATTGTGGGAATGAAGCGGGAAGTGGGTTACTAATCAAGAAAAAAAAAGTTAATTTTTCCTTCCCTAAAAATAAAAAGCCAATGAAAAGACTCTAAAAGACTTAGCTTTATAGAATAGGAGATTTAAAGTCGAGTTGAAATGACTCTATCACTTCTACCTACCTTATTCCTTGCTCTTGTCAATACTACTCTTGATATATATATACATCTCCTTTTTATTTCCAAGTTTAAGAAAATTTGATTGCTCTAACGTCAATCATTTTACAATTTCTCAATCTATTTGGGTCGTCAATTTTTTATGAGTGTATGTAACTATGATATTTTGTTTGTATTATTTATTTTATTTTATTTTATTCTATTCTAAATTTTATTTTTACCTCCTCTAACTGTAACGTATTATTGTTGCACTTTGGAATTAAATTAAAACTATTTTCTATGATGTAATTTTATGATCTTTATTTCGGGTTGATGTATGAGTTCTTTGTCATTATTGAAGTCCCTCTGAATGAATATAATAATTGCAAAATTTGTGCTTTTCTCGTTTTGATCTAGTCCTAGATTATAGGACGGTTCTATAAAAGAGTGAGATTTAATTTTGTATCATGCATATTGACATATTGTATTCAGTAATTTAATTCTATCAACTGATCGAGCGAGATAGGTACTTTAGACGTGCTTTGCTACATCATTCCATGTTTTCTATTATATCAATATAATAGATTTGTTCGATCCCGTCGTTGGGCCGATTTAGCTAAATTTCACTATTCATATTTCAGCGATCATGACCTAGGTTGGATCGTTCTTAAAACGTTAAAAAGAAAAAATTTATAGAGAACCCGATATTGGTTTCATATCTCAGTTGTATTAAAGAAAAATCTTAAAGTAAGATCTATTTTCATAAATAACTTACAGCTATTTAACTAATAAAGTTTACGATTTTGATTAAAACAATGGTTATGCTTACTCTAAGTTCAAAACCACCGTCTAATGCAGACCCGCCCATTTCTGATAACTATGTTAAATATAAACTGAGACGTTAAATCAATAATTACTTTAACGTCTAGCTCGAACCTGAAAACTATAATAACGTGTTTATAGACCCGTTAAGTCTATAAATATCAATTGGTTTTAGTAACCCTCTTTAAACAACGTAAAAACGGAGATTAATACTTGTTAAATCTAATACAGACAAGGTCTGAAAAGTGGTCTTAAGGTCTCCAAACTATCTTTATTTCAAATCAGATACCAATTTCGTTATCCTGAGTCATTATTATATGTATTAAAGATATTACAAAGCGAATTTAGAGACATTTTATTTCAAGGACCAGTTGTCCCGAAAAACGTGGATAATAACCTTAAAAATCAGCGGTTTTCAGCGATATTCGGAAACAAAAAATATTTTTTTTCCTAAAGGTATTGATACACGTTACGTCTATAAATAGCAATTGGATGTTAATATCCCTCTTTAAACAACGTAAAAATAGAGAATACTTCTTGTTTCCTCAGATATAAACGAGGTCTGAAAAGTGATCTTAAGGTCTCCAAAATATCTTTATTTTAAATCAGATGCCAATTTCGTTATCCTGAGTCATTATTATATGTCTTAGAGATATTACAGTGCGAATTTAGAGACATTTTTTTTAAGGCCCAGTTGTCCCGAAAACCGTGGATATTACCTTTAAAATCAGCGGTTTTCAGCGATATTCGGAATCCAAATTTTTTTTTCCCTTAAGGTATAAATAAACCCGTGACGTCTATTAATAGCAATTGGATGTTAGTATCTCTCATTAAACAACGTAAAAACGGAGATTAATACTTGTTTACTCTAATACAGAGAAGGTCTGAAAAGTGGTCTTAAGATCTACAAAATATCTCAATTTTAAATCAGATGCCAATTTCGTTATCCCGAGTCATTATTATATGTCTTAGAGAAATTAAAGTGCGAATTTAGGACATTTTATTTCAAGGCCCAGTTGTCCCGAATACCGTGGATAATAACCTTCAAAAGCAGCGGTTTTCAGCGATATTAGAAAACCAAAAATAATTTGTCCCTAAAAGTGTTTATAAACTCCTTAAGTCTATATAAACCAATTGGTTTTAGTATCACTCTCTAAACAACGTAAAATTGGAGATTACTACTTATTTCCTCTAATACAGACAAGGTTTGAAAAGTGGTCTTAACTCTTAAGGTCTCCAAACTTTCTTTATTTCAAATCAGATGCTAGTTTCGTTATTCTGAGTCATTTTTATATGCCAGTTGTTCCGAAAACCGTGGATAATAACTTTCAAAATCAGCGGTTTTCAGCGATATTCGGAAACCAAAAATATTTTTTCCCTAAAGGTGTTTATAGACCCGTTACGTCTATAAATAGCAATTGGTTTTAGTATCCTTCTTTAAACAACGTAAAAACGAGATTACTACTTGTTTCCTCTAATATAGACAAAGTCTGAAAATTGGTCTTACGGTCTCCAAACTATCTTTATTTTAAATCAGACGACAATTTTGTTATCCGCAGTCATTATTATACGTCTTAGAGATATTACAGTGCGAATTTAGAGAAATATTATTTCAAGGCCCAGTTGTCTTGAAAATCGTGGATAATAACCTTGAAAACCAGCGGTTTTCAGCGAAATTCGGAAACAAAAAATATGTTTTCCCTGAAGATATTTATAGACCCGTTACGTCTATAAATAGCATTTGGATGTTAGTATCCCTCTTTAAACAACGTAAAAACAGATAATATTTCTATATAGACAGGGTCTGAAAAGTGGTCTTAAGGTCTCCAAAATATCTTTATTTCAAATCAGATGCCAATTTCGTTATCCTGGGTCATTATTATATGTCTTGGATATATTATAGTGCGAATTATAGACATTTTATTTCAAGACCCAGTTGTCCCGAAAACCGTGGACGATAATAACCTTCAAAATTAGCGGTATTCAGCGGTATTCGGAAACCAACAATATTTTTTCCCTAAAGGTGTTTATAGACCCGTTACGTCTATAAATAACTATTGTATTTTAGTATCTCTCTTTAAACAACGTAAAACCGGAGATTACTTCTTTTTTCCTCTAATACGTATAGACGAGGTCTCAAAAGTGGTCTTAAGATCTCCAAACTATCTTTATTTCAAATCTGATGTCAATTTCGTTATCCTGAGTTGTTATTATATGTTTTAGAGATATTACAGTGCGAATTTAGAGACATTTTATTTTAAGGCCCAGTTGTTCCGAAAAACGTAGATTATTACCTTGAAAACTAGCGGTTTTTAAGGATATTCGGAATCCAAAAATATTTTTTTCCTAAAGGTATTTATAGACCCGTTACGTTTATAAATATCAATTAGATGTTAGTATCACTCTTTAAACAACGTAAAATTAGAGAATACTTCTTGTTTCCTCTTATATAGACAGAGTCTCAAAAGTTGTCTTAAGGTCTCCAAAATATCTTTATTTCAAATCAGATGTCAATTTCGTTATCCTAAGTCATTATTATATGTCTTAGAGATATTACAGTTCGAATTTAGAGACATTTTTTTTCAAGGCCCAGTTGTCCCGAAAACCGTGGATTAATACCTTTAAAATCAGCGGTTTTCAGTGATATTCGGAATCCAAAAATATTTTTTCCCTAATGGTATTTATAGACCCGTTACGTCTATAAATAGCAATTGGATGTTAGTATACCTCTTTAAACAACGTAAAAACAGAGACTTCTTGTTTCCTCTTATATAGACAGGGTCTCAAAAGTTGTCTTACGGTCTCCATAATATCTTTATTTCAAAACTAGATGACAATTTCGTTATCCTGAGTCATTATTATATGTGTTAGAGATATTAGAGTGCGAATTTAGAAACAATTTTTTTCAAGGCCTAGTTGTCCCGAAAACCGTGGATATATTACCTTTAAAATCAGCGATTTTCAGCGATTTTCGGAATCCAAAAATATTTTTTCCCTTATGGTATTTATAGACCCGTGACGTCTATAAATAGCAATTGGATGTTAGTATCCCTCTTTAAACAACGTTAAAACGGAGATTACCACCTGTTTCCTCTAATACAGACAAGGTTTGAAAAGTGGTCTTAAGCTCTCCAAAATATCTCTATTTTAAATCAGATGCCAATTTCGTTATCCTGAGTCATTATTATATGTCTTAGAGATATTACACTTCGAATTTAGAGACATGTTTTTTCAAAGCCAGGTGTCCCGAAAACCGTGGATAATAACTTTCAAAATCAACGGTTTTCAGCGATATTCGGAAACCAAAAATATTTTTTCCCTTATGGTATTTATAGACCCGTGACGTCTATAAATAGCAATTGGATGTTAGTATCCCTCTTTAAACAACGTAAAAACGGAGATTACCACTTGTTTCCTCTAATACAGACAAGGTCTGAAAAGTGGTCTTAAGGTCTCCAAAATATCTTTATTTCATATCAGATGCCAATTTCGTTATCCTGAGTTATTATTATATGTCTTTCAGATATTACACTGCGAATTTAGAGACATTTTTTTTCAACGCCAGTTGTCCCGAAAACCGTGGATAATAACTTTCAAAATCAACGGTTTTCAACGATATTCGGAAACCAGATATTTTTTTCCCTAAAGGTGTTTATACACCCGTTACGTCTATAAATAGCAATTGGTTTTAGTATCCCTCTTTAAACACGTAAAAACGAGATTATTACTTGTTTCCTATAATATAGACAAGGTCTGAAAAGTGGTCTTACGGTTTCAAAACTATCTTTATTTCAAATCAGATGTCAATTTCGTTATCCGCAGTCATTATTATATGTCTTAGAGATATTACAGTGCAAATTTAGAGAAATTCTTTCAAGGCCCAGTTGTACTGAAAATCGTGGATAATAACCTTGAAAACCAGCGGTTTTCAGCGAAATTCGGAAACCAAAAATATGTCTTCCCTAAAGGTATTTATAGACCCGTTACGTCTATAAATATCAATTGGATGTTAGTGTCCCTCTTTAAACAACGTCAAAACGGAGATTACTACTTGTTTACTCTAATACAAATAAGGTTTGAAAAGTGGTCTTAAGGTTTCCAAAATATCACTATTTTAAATTAGAGGCCAATTTCGTTATCCTGAATAATTATTAGTCTTAGAGATATTATAGTGCGAATTTTGTGATATTTTATTTCAAAGCCCAGTTGTCCCGAAAATCGTGGATAATAACCTTCAAAATTAACGGTATTCAGCGATATTCGGAAACCGACAATATTTTTTCTCAAAAGGTGTTTTTAGACCCGTTACGTCTATAAATAACAATTGGTTTTAGTATCCCTCTTTAAACAACGTAAAACCGGGGATTACTAGTTTTTCTCTCTAATACAAACGAGGTTTGAAAAGTGGTCTTAAGATGAAGAATGGCAAAGATGGAAAATTAATCCTAGTCCTCTGATAAACAAGTAACTAGATCTTCTATTATTGTAGATGATCAATCCAAATGATATGGGTTACACTTTGGTAGCTTTGAAGTCTATTTTGAAGGAACATTGCTAATTAATGGGTGAGGTATAAGTGTTGTAATGGAGTATATAAAGTCAGGGGTAAAATGGGTATTTCATGTTATTTTTGGTCTGAATTCACTTAAGATACCAATTTTTGATCGTAGTACCTGTGTAAGGTATTAATATTTAAAAAAGTTTTGATAAGGTATTAAGTTTTAAAAAGTGGAACATATAAGAGTGTTTTCAACAATCACAAATTCTTATTTCAGACGGACTAATTCCGTCTGAAAAATAAGACGGGATTATGTAGCCACTTTTTGATAAAATGTAACCACAGCTTATATCAACTTGTTTTCAATAGTGGTTACATCTAATTGTAAAGTGGTTACAAAATTCCGTCTTATTACTTCAGACCAAAATGGTCCGTCTGAAGCAAGACCAACTGTTCAACAATTGATCCTTTATTTTATTTTACCTTTTTTGTTGATCTTTATGTTCTGTTTTATTTATTTATCAGAAATTGCTACATAAGTCCAAATTTAGCAAAAGGCTAGCCCAATAGCACAATGCCCGACTAAGTAATATGATAAACTTGAAAAAAATAGTTTATTTTGATAACATAATCCTTTAATTTAAATATCTTACATAATTAGATACAAGTGCAGATCCCGCGCGAAATCACGGCTTGTTTAGATAAAAATATCAGAGAATTTGACAATAATGATATTTATTTCATTTTTGAAATTAGTAGAGAATTTGCTTTGTTATTCATGTGAAAGCTAATCATTAGTTTATGAAAAAGTTGTGAACTCAACTTCCATTAATATTTATGTTAAATATAATTAATCAAAAGGTAAATATTGTTTGGATAGTGAGATCACTTAATTAAAAGACAAATATTTTATAGCAAAGTGTCTCTTGGGGGAAAAATTAAACGGGAAAATTTTGAGATTTGTTAATCTTTTAGTAAGTAGGGGATGTCACTATTCATCACAAAATATCGAGTTATCGAAATAAAATCGAAATATGAATATAATATTTTAGTGAGTAGGGGATGTCAGTACTCATATCAGAATTTCTTTTATCGTTTTGGGCTAGTCTTATACAATAGGACGGTCCAATCGACATGTCCAAGTTTATTATCACGACTCTGAAAAAACTAGTCGTGATCAAGTTTATTATCGACATGTCCGATCGACTAATCGAAATAACGAACCCCCACCTTTGTTGAATAAGTGTTCGCGGGGTCGTAGAAAATGTACATTAGGGTGGCCGGAAAACGTACTCTGGGTAATCGGACGACGGGTATGGGTGGCTGCTGAGGTTGTGGGTTGCTGCACTGCTGCAGAATGCGCAGTGAGGGGCTGGACTGGTCGGTCCTAGATTGGCGGAAAAATGTGCAGCGCAGGGGTAGGGGTGGGTTTCGGTCTGCCGGCGATAATAATACCCGATTCCATGACGATATTCCTGTGTACGTGACATACGTCCAGCTCAAACCAAACAACTAATAGTTGAGGCCACTCTTTTTGTGTGAGTTTGACACTATGACTGATAGTGTTCCTATTCAATATCCGGGTTCGGAGCCGAGTCTCATATTCTCGTTGTCGCCTTGTCTAGCAATGATTTCGTATATTCGAAACTGAAGTTTGTAAAGCTTGGGAGCCATGTCTGATCCTGATGAGGTGCTGGAGCTTCGTGTATTCGAAACTTTGCGCTCGTGGAAGCCCGGGTTTCAAAAAACCCCCGGTTCGAACATGGCCACTCACCACCTCCATCTCCAACTATTCGTGCGAAAATTTGTACGTTATCCATGTATTATTATTGTATTGCTTCAACGACAGCTCGAGCTAGGTAATTAGTTTCGACGTGCGTTCGTTGCATGCATTACTGCATGATATGTTTTCGTATAAGAAAATAAATTTCCAGCATTGAAATTTTTATGCTGAAAATGGTGGTGATCACGTCCGTACATGCATGGATATCACGTTGATAAGTGAATCAATTCAAATAAAAATGAATCTGTTTCTGATAAAACCAAATCAAATCAAACACGATGAACAATAACGACATTTGAATAAAAAAAAGGCATCCGCTTTGAATAAAACTTTTTTTTTGATAATTCCGACAATTGTAGTCAAGGTAAATCTTCATGTGCTCTAATGTCGTTGTTCAAGCACCATGACGAATGCAAAAACAAGAAGGAGCTTAACTCAACTATAAAATCAGACAAACAGTAGTTATTGATGATCGAAGATACGTACGGCCGGTAAGCAAGCGTAGGGTGGCGAAGATATATCGACGACAACTATATATCCTCAACAATGGCCTACAATTTCCGGACATGATCAACTAAATCAACAATTAGTCTATCATCGACAATGATAGGATCGTAGAATACACATTTCGAAAATTCATGAATTTGAAAATATTATCTCTTATACAACCATCCATTATTGTATTGTTGTTTCGATTGCAGTCCGAACCATTATCCATTATTGTAAATTGGACGTGCTTTGCATCACAAGAAAATATACTCCGTATCAAATTTCAATGATATGATGAAGATGTTTATATATCAATAGTTTTAATGGATGGTAGTAGACTAGTAGCGTTGTGTTGTTCACGTTTGAAAAATTATCATGCTAGTAAATCAGTAATTTGTATATACTTTCTTCTAAAAAGTACAAGTAATAAATTAATGAAGACGCATAGGGCAAGCATATTACTCCGTACTATATTAGTTATTGCTCCGTAATTACGTTTTCATTTGACTTTTTAAGGTTAACGTCTTAGCAAAATTATGAAAAATTAAGATAAGATAAAAGTTAAAGTTATTACTTAAATTTGCAATAGATATATATTTTATAAAAATATATTTTTAACAAAAGCTACTCCGTGTATTTTTTCTTGTAACGTATAGGTGCAAAGAAACATAGCAGAAGTGTCACCCAAAAGATCGCAAAAAATCTAACTAGAACATATATACTTAAAGAAAAATTACTAGTCTTTGTTTGGTAAAATTAGGTGAAAAGATACCTGAAAACTGGAAAGGGAAACGAAAATTAAAAGGTGATAAAATAACTAATTATAAAAAAATGTATAATAATTAAGGTGAAATGGTAGGTGATTTTTGGCAAGTAACGTAAATAAAATAAATATGAATTATTTAATACTATAGATTTAGATGTAAAAAAGTTATAATACAGAGTACAAGATTAGGTAATAGGTATCCTTATTTCTCAAATAATATGCTACCTTGGGTCGTAGGCGGGTAGCATTTTATTTCAGATATGTTGTTTTGTTAAATAAACTACTTCTTAAACTAGTTTAAACATACTCCGTATAAGGTAGATTAAGTTTAGGTCAAATAAGCTAGACACTATGATAAAATAAAGTGAAACGTGTTTCCAATCACAGCATCGGTTTCCTTATAAATAGTCTTACCTCTTTTGCTTCTTCATTCAAATCAAACAAACAAGTACTATTATACTACTACTATAAACGACTAATACATCCCTTTGACAATAAAAACCCAATAATCAAAATGGCTAATTTTCTAGCAATATTCACAACAACGATCTCCATAATGCTCCTCCTTTGCCCTAATGCCCTCGCCCTCGGCGAGGACCTCCTAGCACCACTTACTACTGTGGTCCTGGACGTCGATGGAAACCCTCTTGTGTTCGGTCAATCTTACATAATGTTACTCGATCCAACAACCGGTTTAGGGGCGGTGGAGGTGGACAACACTACCTGCCCACTCTACATCGCCCCACAACCTCTTGGTGGAGACGAAGACGTGGAAACCTCTCCCGAGTTAATCTTCAACTCATTATCAACCGACATAGATGTGAGCGGCCCGCTTATAGATGGCGTAGCAGTGGCCATCGAATTCGCAAACACGTTGGAAATTGGCTGCCTCAATTCTTCGTCGGTTTGGCAGGTGGTCGACGATGCGGTTCGAACCGGGGGTATTTTAGGGAAAGATAGGTTTCAAATAACAAGGGTTGATGATTTAACTGATACTTATGTTAGTAACCCATTATACAAGCTTCAATTTTGTCCCTTTGACATGGACACGTGTCAAGATATTGGGTTATCATCACTTGACTCTATAACTACTACACTAATCGTTATTACTACAGAAAATAGTAATATATCTCCTCTTCTCGTCCAGTTCAAATTAAACGTGTAAATGTGTAATACATCGAATAGTTGATGTCGCTCTTTGTGTGTTTGTGTGTCGGAGTTTAATTTTTCTTTTAAATTTCCGGTGCGGACTCGAGTCTAGTCCAGCCCGGTATACTTTTGTTTATTATTGATGCCTATTTGGCACGGAGTTTTTATTTATATCGTTAAGTGATTTTATTTTTTCCTTTTTTTTGAATTATACTCTTTTCATCTTGATTATTTTTACCTGTCCGACTCTGGGTGTCTTATTCAATTGTTTAGTTACATTTCTATATTAAGTATGGTATAATGGGTAATTTGATCATACAATTATAATATCTTCCATTTGTCCTCAAATATCACTATCCACGAATGATCGTTTTTCCACTCCTTGGTCTTTGTGTGAAAAACAAAGGCAAACATATAATCTTGATGGATGAAGTATTACTATCCACGAATGGATGAAGTATACAAAAAAAAAGTCATTTGGGATTAGTAGCGTTGTTTAGTTGCTCTGGTTCATTGGTGAGAACGAGTCAAGCCGATCACTAGCTTAGATCGCTGCTAGGCTTATACATGACACAAAACTCGAGTACAGCCAGTTTTGAGTTTTCCCGAGCTATCTTAGTACAAAATTAAACACTTTTAGACAACTTATCTTAGTCGCGAAAAAACTAATCCGCAAAAGTCATGCTGCTTATTTAGTAGTTACTACTTATAAGTGTACCTCCGTCCATAAGTGAACAAATATTTAAAAATAAAAGAAATTTCTAATTTCCTATTTAAAATGGTTATAATAAATTATTTCCAAATTCTAATAGTGAAATTGTGAATAATTAATTGCAAAAATTGTAAATAATTAATTATTTCCTAATTTTGATAGATAGGAAAATTTAAAATTTATTTGAAGGAAAATTTTCATTATACGTCCCCTCAAACTTTGACATATTACACGAAATACCCAAATTTTTTACCCGAAAAATTTTGAGGGACCATAACTCGTGGTTACGAACTCGGAAAATGACGATTTTTTTTTTTCAAATCGTTCATCTTTCCCATAGCTACGATTTGCAAAAAAAAAAAAATTAGACGTATTTGGTTCCTGTGGCTAGAAGTTTTTGTATGTCAAAGTTTTTTTACCGAACAAACTTTGAGTAGCCATATCTCTTAGTCACGAGTTCAGATTTCACAAGAAAAAAAATCAAATCATTGTTCTCGGAAAGATGAACAATTTAAAAAAAATCATTTTATGAGTTGGTAAGCATGAGTTATGGCCAACTAAAATTTTTCGGGTAAAACATTTGGGTATTTCGGGCAAAATGTCAAAGTTCAGGGGTACCGTCGGAACTTTCCGTTTATTTTAGTGTTTTACAAAAATTGGAGATTGCAACGTCGTTGGGAAAAAGCCTCAAATATATATATGGATATATATATATATTGATAATTATGATACCTTAAATCCTTAATATTTTTACTAATCTTATCTTCCTAACTAACTCATACAATATTTCTGCTAATTTTATCATTCTACTCCATCGTGTGAGTCAATAGTTTGCATTTACTTTATCTTTCAACTTTATCAGTTTATCTTTCTACTGTAACAATACCACCGCAAATCATCAGTATTGTACTGTTGTAGTGTTGTTTGGATGACAGTCCAAACCAGGTAGGTAGATTGGACGTGCTTTGCATCACATAAAATTATACGCCGTATCAAATTTCAATGATATGATGAAGATCAGATGGTTATCAATAATATCAATAATATTAATGCATGATAGTAGCGTTTTGTTGTTCACGTTTGAAAAATAATCATGCAACAAAACTGGAAAGCACGTCAATTTGTAGATACGGAGTACTTTGTTCATTCTAAAAATAATAGAATAATGGAAACACATACCGCAAGCATATTAGTAATATATTACGGAGTAGTTACTTTCTCCGTCTTAAGTAATGGATTTGTCCTATTTATACGGGTCAATACAAATCATCGTTATTTTTAAAACTTATTTGATAATAATATAATCGAAATTTCAAACTCGTGCAATTTGCACGAGTTTAAAACTAGTTTTCATTTGAATTTAAAGGTTAAAATTCGCGAACTTTAACCTTAACGTCTTACCAAAATTATGAAAACTTACGATAAGATATAATATAATGTAGATTTACTTACATTTGCAACAATGAAATGTTTTATAAAAATATTTCTTTAGAAAAAAAATAGTTACTCTATTTGGAGGTGCAAAGAAACATGGTAGAAGTATCACCTAGAAGATTGCAAGGAATCTAACGAGAACAAATGTACCTAACTAGGGAGAAATTATTACTCTATTTGGTAAAATTAGGTGAACAGATAGCTTAAAACTGAAAAAGAAAAAATACAAAAAAAGTAACTTATTAGATAGCTGTAAATTAAAAGGTGGCTGTGTTGCCAAGTATTACTTCAGATATGTGTCTGTAATACGTTTGTCCAGTCATACTGTACATCGTTTAATAGTGCTCCCACCGTCTAAGATCGGAATTGACTCGGATATTGTCAATTTCAGAAATTCAGAAAACCAACTCATAATTTTAAGATTACCGAGCTGATTCCAACTACTTTATAATTTCAGTAGGTCTTGCTTAAGACGGGTCGGATATTACAACGGGTATTTTGTGAGAGGAAATGGGTAGAGGGGACAAAGTGGGCTCCCCCCATGTGCTCTCCACTCACCCTTAATGGGTATTTTATGAGAGAATATGGTATCCGTCTTAAGCTTAAGACGAATACCACCGTCTGAAATAAGAATTTGTGTTATAATTTAGGCATTTAGCTCACATGAGCTCAGATTATCTAGTTGTGATTACTTTATTATTATCTCAAAAATACATGATTGACCATGTGATCATTAATTCATAATGTTTGAACTTCACGTTTCATGCAATAGTTTAACACAAATTCTTATTTCAGACGGAGGTATCCGTCTTAAGCTTAAGACGGATACCATATTCTCTCACAAAATACCCATTAAGGGTGAGTGGAGAGCACATGGGGGGAGCCCACCTTGTCCCCTCTACCCATTTCCTCTCACAAAATACTCGTTGTAAGATCCGACCCGTCTTAAGCAAGACCTACTGATAGTTTAATACTCCAAGTTAAAGTCTTCTTAACTTTGCATCTGCACAATAAATAAAAAGAAATAAAGAAAAAGTAATGTGATAATTAAGAACCACACAAACACCACATTATATAGGAATAGAAAAATAAGGTTGCATCTTATAGTTTACTTTAATTAGCTCGAATTTAAAATTGATGAATTAGGTAATGTTTAAATTTTTTAACTTAACATCCTTTTAATAAATTGATATCAAGGCAAACAAACGATACCATAACTAAATACCAGTATGAGTATTGAGTAACTGTAACTTCATTTTTAGCAACGAATTAAAGACAATGAGTAGAGTTTCAACGGAAAATAAAGAAGTAACAAAAACTAACACAATGATTTTGAATTAGTTCACCCTACACTTTATAGGCCTACGACGCCCATTATTTTTCCCATTGATAATTTAAAGTTGTTAATTATATTTATATTCGACCTATTACAATGAGATCCGTGCAACCTACTCTGGTTGTGTTATTCGAGAAACTACTCCGCTTCTCAAGCTTAATCTGACCTGAATAGTTACGAGATTCAATATTGTGTTACTGAGGATAAATCATCGTCGTCATGTGAAGATATTGGCTTAGCAGTTAATTTAATTACTTGTTCTAAAATCCTTGCTCTTTTCACTTCCCTTACCCTTGATGTTTCCCCTTTCTACTTCGGGTTTTATAAATTCTGATCATTTCATTCCCCTAATTAATCTCCATCATTTAAACATTCTCCATCATTTGTCATCTTTTGTTTTTACTATTTTATTTTATTTTCGTTTGGATTTTATTATTAGTTCCTTTAAATGTAAGTTATTGTTTGGAAATAGGAATGAAATTGAAACTTTTTTAATCCATTTTTATGCACTCCGTTTTCAACAACGATTGAAGATGTATGTATTGTGCGAAAGCGTCGATACCTTTTGTTGAGCCTTTAGTGTGACATGTACATAAAATTGATGTCGTACATGTAACATTAGGCATGATAAATGAATGTTAATTTATGATTCAGGATTATATAAAGGATGCAAATCATTTGGAAATAGATATTTCACTGTACAACAAAATATAATCAAATATGGTGACTGCGTTCAAAAAAATATAGTCGGGGTTTTGGGTTAATTATATTGAGAGGTTATTCTACAGATAATATATGTGGCATTTACCAATATCACAAAAGGTCTAGAATTTATTCTGCTTTAATTATTGTGGGTTTTGAATTGATATTTTTTTCAAAACGGTTTCGTTGTACTGTACTATTATTATAGTGGACTAGTTTTAGACCCGTGCAAAAAATACACGGATTTACTTCAAACTTTTAATATACAAAATGTTGCGCAATTCTAATGTCGAATAAGTTTTGTTAAAACTTGGGTTAAATTCCCAAGGGTCCCAGGTTCAAGTCTCCCCAAGAGCAATTTTGTGAAATATTTATGGCATGAGGGTATGCCATTTAGACTTGGAGCATGTCACTCAAGGGTAGCTTACCTGATATGCGTAGTTTGCAGGGTTTACCCATAGCGCGCCTAAGGTAGCGGCAGAAGGTTCCCTCGTTACCAAAAAAAGTTTATATTTATCAACGGATCTAAGCTAGATTATATGGCTATGTCTAGGGCTGAGCAAAAAATCCGATTATCTGAACCGATCCGATATCTGATTCGAATCCGATCCGAAAATTTGGATATCCGATCCGAAAATAGGTTTCGGATCGGGTATCCGATCCGAAAAATTCGGATATCGGATCGGATACGGATATCTGTTGTCAAAATTTCGGATATCCGTATCCGATACGAAAATCAAAAAGTTATTTTTCATTTGCTAAAATATATGGGTCTGGACTTTGAGATAGACTATTTAATGAAACAAGGCCCGATTATTAAAACCCTAAAAGATGAAAGAGAGCCGTCTTATATAACTTCAATCCAACACAATTTGTCATTTCATTTACTTCACTTCTTCATTCCCTTTCCGTCTTTCACCACTAATTGCTCCATCTTCCACTTAAACACCATCACTGAGAATGCTCAATTGCTTGAACGTCATACTCGACGACGCTTCGCTACACTCGACCACCACCGCTACACACCCTACGGCTTCACAATAAACCCCACAAAACTACTCCGGCACTCGAAACGCCACAAACACTACGCCACAAACACTGCGCCACAAACAGTAGATCTGAAATTGTTCAAACATTGTTCCCTTTTCTAGTTTCTGATTGTTCCTATTTTAATTATTCACCATATTAAAAGATTACGAAGATCTACTTTTCAGATCTGAAGGTGTGAACAACCGAGCTTGTACTGTTGTTTCTATTGAACATACTTACTCATAAATGAGAAAAGTATGAATAAGATGCTTTTGTCGTTGTCATTTTATGGCTTTAGGAAAGGACATTCCTTCTATGACGATAAATCTATCATTTGTTTTGGTATAAAAACTATAAATTTGGACAATAATAGCGTAAATGTTAGAAAAAATGTCGTTTTGAACCTGAAAACATTTCTTCGGATAGGTAACGGATAATCGGATATCCGATCCGATATTTCCGGATATCAAATTCGGATATCCGAAGTAGTTCGGATCGGATATCAAAATTTTGAAAATTCGGATCGGATATCCGATCCGAAAATTGGGTTCGGATCAGATATCCGATCCATGCTCTGCCCTAGCTATGTCAACTAAGTAATATTTTGAAGAAAGTGTAAAGAAATACGGGTATATATGCTATATAAGTACTGAAATATAGTGTATATATTTAATATATCGGTTTTTCTAACGTGTGCCCAGAGAGCACACATTAAGAGTCTAAATAAAGAAATAATCAAAGGATATTTGATTAAATATGGTAAAAATGAATTGAAACTTACATTTTTTATGTTAATATCCTTTGATTCTTTCTTTATTTGGACTCTTAATGTGTGCCCTCAGGGCACACGTTAGAAAAACCGTTAATATATATAACATGATTTTAGAATTATAATTAGACCAATATAAAGAACAATGGGAAATATTTTACACAATAGAAGTAAAAATAACACAATATAATCGGTTTTCGGAGCTGTATTTTCGAACGAAATGACCAAATGTATAAACGAACTGTAAAAACTCGTACTTCACAAACCAGAAATTGACCCAGCCAATATTTTTCTCGAACTTCAAATGACTAACCCGTATCAAGTCGGCCCGTATAAATTCGTATTTTACAAAAATAACCCGATCTGACTTGACCCGTATGTACGACGACACCATTGTGTACTTGTGTTATACAGTTTGGGGTAGTATATTCGTAGAAGAATTTTCCGTTATCTCCTTATTAAATTCTTTTTCATGTTCCCATAACAAATTCATAGAAGTATACTTTTGGACCCTTTCGCGTTTGGTACAAAGGTAGTAAAAATGGGTTAGCCCAAGTTTGTTACGTGCCATTTAGTTGAGGCATAGTACTCTAAAGCACAGACTCCCTCACAACACAAATTCTTATTTCAGACGGACTAATTCCGTCTGAAAAATAAGACGGAATTATGTTGTCACTTTTTGATAAAATGTAACCACAGCTTATATCAACTTGTTTTCAATAGTGGTTACATCTAACTGTAAAGTGGTTATAAAATCCCGTCTTATTGCTTCAGACCAAAATGGTCCGTCTGAAGCAAGACCAACTGCCCTCACAAAGCAAACCCTACTGTCCTACTCTCACAAATTCTCCACATCCGCCTCTCCTTCCTCACTTCCCTCTCTCTCTCTTTTCTCTCACATTCGCCTCTCCTTCCTCATGTATATGTAAAATCGAATTATAGAATTGTCTCAGTATAGATCTGGGCTCATTTTTAAAGGAAACATTCATTTTAAAATTGAAGGCATATATACGAAGGCGATAGGTGTTAACAAGCCCACCCACCTAAGCAACCGCTCCTACATCATCATAGGAGCAAATCAAGGCAACAATCCTTAATTGCCTAATTTACATATTTTCTAGTTGTTGAGATTTATATTTACCATTTATGCTCATGTATTTTCTCTTATAAATAGCAATTAGATTATTGTAATTGACACAAGTTTTATAATCAATCAATATCAATTCATATTATTACCATATTCTATATGAAATATCAATATCAAAGTTTATTATGGTATCAGTAGATTAGTTTATTTTTCCAAAACACTTTCCTCTGCATCTGTATTTTCTTCAAAACAACTTCCTCATGACTACTGGCAACACAATTCCGAATCCTCCGGATTCAACCACATCGAAAGCCCCACAATTCACGTATGTTCAAGTTGAAAATCCAGGAGCCAACATCACTCAAACCATTTTCAATGGCAACAACTATGACGAATGGTCCCAGGATTTTTATCTCGCTTTGGTAGCAAAAGGCAAGGAGGGTTTTATTGATGGCACAGTCACGAAACCCACGACTGGTAATATCGATTCCTGGCGGTCACAAAATGCTCTTGTGACGGCCTGGATTATTAATTCTATCGATTCTTCTTTACGAAAATCTATATCTCGTCGTCCCGATGCTAAACAGGTATGGCTTGATATTCGTTCTAGATTTTTTCAGAATAACGATGCTCGTATTTTTCGTCTTCAAGCCGATCTTATGGCTTGTCGACAACAATCAAACGAATCTATAATGAATTATTATGGCCGCCTTGTTAAGCTTTGGGATGATTTACAGGAAGCCGATCCTTTGGCTTCGTGTCCTTGTAATCCGTGCCCCTGTACGTGGGTCTCAATTATTGATGAGCGTCGGGAGAGACGAAGGGTTCGGGAATTTCTTATGGGACTAGATGATAAGTATGATAATGCTCGTTCCCAACTCCTTGCTATCTCCCCTTTACCCGATCTTAATGTTATTTACAATCGCTTGTTACAAGACGAAAGCATGAAAGCATTTAACACCAAAATCACTGCACAGCCCGAGACAATGGCATATGCTGCTCGGGTTCAGCCACATTACCGCAAACAGGGGGGCGTGACACCATCGGACCAAGACGACCTGACCCCAATGACTCTCGACCATGGTGCATTGCTTGCCTCCGTCACGGTCATCTTTATAGTAGTTGCTTTCGTTACACCGGAAAGTGGCCTGATTATTGGGGCGATAGGCCAAGGGATCGTATATACATAAACGAAAAAGATATGACACGAACTGTCGTGCCCGATGTTGAGGGGCGTGCCCGGTATGAGCAGCTAAAGAAGGGTGGTGCCGGCTCTTCCTCAAATCAGAACAGCGGCCCTCGTATTAACATGCTTGCAGGTACATCCAATGATATGTGTACTTCAGGAAAGCTTGACAACATTGATCTTAACAGCCTATCTCCTAGTGCACTGAAAGATGTTCACATGCTTCTTCAATCACGCAAGGGCAGCGGCTCCATGGAACAATTGAATGGTAATTCTATTTTTAATTTTACTTGGATAATTGATACCGGTGCAACTCATCATATGTCGGGTTGTCGAAATTGTTTCATCAATTTGCATA
This sequence comes from Heliosperma pusillum, assembly GCA_022085475.1. NCBI lineage: Eukaryota > Viridiplantae > Streptophyta > Magnoliopsida > Caryophyllales > Caryophyllaceae > Heliosperma > Heliosperma pusillum. The sequence goes on from JAIUZE010002135.1 coordinate 34,229, forward strand.
CTATACCACCTTTGTCCGTGGGATTACCTAATGGCGATCTTACTATCGCTTCTCATATGGGTGATGTTCCTTTATCTTCCTCCTTAATTTTACGCAATGTATATTATGCGGATAAATTGAATTGTAATCTTATTTCCGTCTCACAATTATTAGCTGATGAATCCATTATAATTCAATTTTCTCATAATATATGTTTAATACAGGACCGTTCCTCGAGGATGACGATTGGAGCCGGTGAGCAAGTGAATGGCTTATATTACCTATCCGGTGTCCGTCATACAAACCCTCGTATCCATACCATAAGTACATCGCCACAACATGAGATTTGGCATAGGAGGTTGGGGAATCCCTCTTCTTCCGTTTTGAAATTTCTACCTTTTACCAATAATTGTGCTAAAATAATTTTTTCTAGCACTACTTGTGATATTTGTTTAACAGCAAAACAAACCCGTTCTTCTTTTAATTTAAGTTTGAATAATGCGGACAATATTTTCGATTTAATACATTGTGACCTATGGGGTCCTTACTCTACTAATGCTTCTTGTGGTTCCCAATATTTTTTAACTATTGTAGACGATTTTTCACGCTCCACTTGGGTTTTTCTTTTAAAAAGGAAAAGCGATACTCAACAAACTCTCTTACATTTCTTTTCCATGATTAAACGACAATTTAATAAGAAAATTAAAATTTTACGAAGTGACAACGGTACCGAATTTACATCCTTAGCAACTTTTTTCTTTGAAAACGGAATTATTTTTCAAACTTCTCAAGTCGACACTCCACAACAAAATGGTCGGGTTGAACGAAAACACCGTCACATTCTTAATGTAGCGCGTGCCCTTTTATTTCAAGCTTCCTTACCAATATTTTTTTGGGGAGAATGCATTTTAACCGCTGTCTATCTCATTAATAGAACTCCCACCATTAAACATAAAGGCAAAACCCCCTACGAAATGTTATATAAGAAACCACCACCCATGACCCATTTACGCGTTTTTGGGTGCCTATGCTATGCTCGTAACATTAATCGATCCAAGGACAAATTCGCACCCCGTAGTACCAAATGTATTTTCATAGGTTACCCATTTGGCAAAAAGGGTTGGAGGGTATACGATATAGAAGCCCAAACATACTTTTCTTCACGAGACGTTGTTTTTATCGAACATACTTTTCCATATTCAATACATCCCATTTCAAAAATACCCTCCATAGACACCATACCCGTCCCATTTCATAATCATACTCCCCTTGATGATGCAATTCCCGTCCTCTGTACTCCATCACCCTATTCTTCTACCCCGGACATCTCGCCTGATCAGCCACCCACAAGCCCTGCGACACTGGTTCCACCTTCGCCCTCACCACCTCTCGAACCAACAGCAACCACCATCCCTGCCACGCCTGCCACACATCTTCCGCCTACGTACGACACCCCTCCCAACAGCCATGACTCTACTCCACAACCAAACAACGACCCACCTCTCCAACCAAACATGGGTAAAGGACAACGACCCAAAATTCCCAACTCCCGTCTCAATGACTATAACCTGCCACCTCGACATCCATCCACTCACATGCTCACGGCTCCGTCATCATCCGAGACAAGGTATCCTCTATCTAGTTTTATTGCTTATGACAAATTTTTGACTAAACATAAAAGTTTTCTAGCGGCCGTGACTAAAAATCACGAGCCTAGCACATTTCGTGAAGCTATGCAGGTTACTCAATGGCGAGATGCTATGAAAGCTGAAGTCGATGCACTTGAACGCAATCGAACCTGGACACTCGAAGATCTCCCACCCACCAAGAAAGCAATTGGCTCCAAATGGGTATATCGAATTAAATATCATGCCGACGGCTCCATCGAGCGCTACAAAGCTCGACTTGTCGTCATGGGTAATCGTCAAGTTGAAGGGGTCGATTTTAATGAGACTTTTGACCCCACCGCAAAAATGGTCACGGTCCGGACCCTACTCGCCATCGCTGCTGCCAAAGGGTGGACTCTTCACCAAATGGATGTTCACAACGCATTTCTCCATGGCGATCTCGACGAAGAGGTATACATGAAACCTCCTCCCGGTTTTTTTGATGACACCAAAGCCAAAGTATGTCGTCTTCGAAAGTCCTTATATGGTCTTAAACAAGCTCCCCGTTGTTGGTATGCCAAACTTGCTTCCGCTCTTAAAAACTATGGTTTTACCCAATGCCCATACGACCATTCCCTTTTTTCTATTAATAAAACCGACAATGAACTTCACGTACTCGTATATGTTGACGACTTGGTCATTTGTGGTAACAATACTACTACCGTTGATAATTTCAAGACCTATTTAAGCAAGTGTTTTCATATGAAGGATCTAGGAATTTTGAAGTATTTTTTGGGTTTAGAAATTGCTAGAAGCAAAGACGGTATTTTTCTTTCTCAACGAAAATACACCCTCGACATACTCGACGAAACCGGCTTGCTTGGGTCTAAACCAGCCCCGGTCCCTATGGAACCTAACCATCGCCTTAGCCTATCCACTTCTCTGCTCCTTCTTGACCCACAACCATATCGCAGACTAGTGGGTCGTCTTGTTTACCTCCTTACAACCCGTCCAGAACTCACATACGTTGTCCATATTTTAGCCCAATTCATGCAAAGTCCACGTACCGATCACTGAAATGCCGCTCTACAAGTTGTCTGTTACCTAAAGAATAAACCAGGGCAAGGTCTCTTATACTCAACCGACACCATTCTGACTCTTAATGGATATTGTGATGCGGACTACGCAAGTTGTCCGCTAAGTCGACGTTCCCTATCCGCATACGTAATGTTCCTTGGTAATGCTCCAATCACATGGAAAACTAAGAAACAAACAACTGTCTCCAAGTCCTCAGCCGAGTCGAAATACCGCGCCATGTCCTACGCCGTTTCAGAGCTAAAATGGCTAAAGGGACTTCTCTTATTCTTAAAAATATCTCATGATCAACCAATCGACTTGTTATGTGATAATCAATCTGCCCTTTACATTGCTCAAAACCCGGTCTTTCACGAGAGAACGAAGCATATTGAAATTGATTGTCATTTTATTCGAGACGAAATTCTCAAAGGAACTATCAAACCCAGCTATGTTCACACCAAAGAACAATTGGCCGATATCTTTACTAAAGCTCTTGGTAGAATTCCGTTCACCGAGTTACTCTCCAAGTTGGGCGTTTCGAGTCTTCACGCGCCAACTTGAGGGGGGATGTTAACAAGCCCACCCACCTAAGCAACGGCTCCTACATCATCATAGGAGCAAATCAAGGCAACAATCCTTAATTGCCTAATTTACATATTTTCTAGTTGTTGAGATTTATATTTACCATTTATGCTCATGTATTTTCTCTTATAAATAGCAATTAGATTATTGTAATTGACACAAGTTTTATAATCAATCAATATCAATTCATATTATTACCATATTCTATATGAAATATCAATATCAAAGTTTATTAATAGGCGTCCAAATTGATGGCTACGTTTTTCGATTTTATTCATTTTTTCTTATCATGCCCTGTAATTTTCATCTTTTATTAAATACTATTTTGTCCTTAGCTATTTTTGTTTATTATGCATGTTAATTTGTAGATCTTTCCTTTCCTTTCATTAGTATTATTATTATTATATAAAGGTGTTCTTTAATTTTTTTCTCGGGAACTATTCTTCTTTAATAAATTTATAAATTATATAAACAGAGTTTGTGAATATGTAAAAAGTGTGTAAATAAATCAGTAAAGGAGAGAGGTTAATTAATGTTTTTGTTTTGATGTGGGGTCCACTTTGCCTGAAATTTTGCAGCCAATCAGAAAGCAACAATTGTTTGTGGATTAGTATATAGTAGATTTTTCCATTAAATCTAGTTTTAAATTATTATTTGGTTTAATTAATTCATTATTAAGTCAAACATATCAATTTAAACAATAAATCACTTTCATTTTTATCATTATTAAGGTTAATAATTGTCAGGGCGTCAATTTAATCGGGTCAATATTGGGTCGGGTCAATGTCGGGTCGGGTCTGGGTCGGATTCGGGTCGCTGATTTTCGGGTCGTCAACGGGTTACGGGTCGGGTCAGGTCGGTTTCAGGTTGCAGTATTCTCGGGTCGGGTCGGTTTTGCTCGGGTTTTGGGTCGGGTCACTCGGGTCGGGTCAGACTTGCCAGCTCTAACCGTAACATCGTAAATCGTAATGGTATGTTCTGTATATTTCTAGAAATCAAGGCGGTTGGTAACACGACCCGTCTTTATTGAAACGGATATGCCCGCCTTCAATGAGACTTACAGTTGTTTTTAAAGTAATGTTTAAAAGAAAAAGTATTTGTCGTTTCGACTTGGTTTTAAAAGTATTTGTCAAAATTGTTTCCACATAGGCTTGAGTTTTCAAAACCTATAACACGGAACAAACACGTCATTACCATTTGCGTGTCTTTAATTTTTTTTATTCAAAAAAAACTGCATAGACACCTCATTGGGCATGACGTGTTTTCTGCTACGTTAACAGTTATATTTCCAGGTTTCATTTGGTTTTTCAGTTTTCAGCCATCTTTTCAGTTTACAACTACCTTTTCAGCTAGTTTACCATTCAAAACTTAATTAAAGCTTAATTACCAATAATAAAAGAAATACTTTCATAATTAGATTACTCCGTCCCGGTTAATAGTAATCTATTTTCATTTTATTTTGTATTAGTCAATAGTTATCTACTTTCATTTTTTGCTAGATTTTGTGGGTCATCTTGCATGTGTGAGTGCGATATATATTTTTCACAAATTCTCATTTAAAAAGGACACTAAATCCGTCTTAAGTTTGAGAGGAATCAAATACATACCAAATTCTCCCATTTTGATGCCTAGAAAATACCAGAATTTTTCTCATTATTACCACCATTTAGTATTATTTGACCTGTTTTAAGGTTATTACCGATAATGCCCATTTTAAGTAATACAATAATACATGTATATATTTTATGTGATATAAAATCACCCATCCTTATTTTATTAATTTTTACTCCTTCCGTCCGGGTCAATTGTTGTCCTATTTCTTTTTAGGGTCTCTCAGTCAATTGATGTCCTTTCTACATAAATAATTTAATGACCCAATGAGATTATTGTCCACGTGTCATCTACTAAGTGGAACCACAAATGATTCCTTTCACTTTGCTTGGTCTTTATACAAAAATAAAAGGATACCAAATGACCGAGACGAATCATCAATTGGAACTGTGGGAGTAATTTGTATTTCTGGCCGAGGTGATCCAACTCAAAAATGTAGGGAGTATATAAAGTCTTGGTCAAAAACTCAATGTGTTGCCTGGCGTGAAGCAAAGAAATGCTCGTTGCTTAGCTGTATGGCAAAAATTTAGTATAAAAAAAGGTGTAGGGCAAAAAAAGCAAACTTACGCTAATTGTGAGAGCTTGTTTTTCTTATCAAAGAGGTTGTAGCTAATGTCAAATCAAAATTTTGGGATGTCATCCACGAAACACTAGAAAATTAGAAATGATACGACAACGATACCATTTGATTTGTCAAGTTTGCCAGCTTATTTTAGAAGAAAGATTACTAAAGAACTGAATGAACATAAGAATGAAGAACATTTGCTTAGTTTGTTAAATTACATTTTATTTGAGACTTTGTCCATTATGGGAAACAAAGTGAGTGAATACTGAATACAATGTACAAACTTTCATACCGAATACAAAAATCAATGGAAATAAACACAATAAATAAAAAGAACGCTTAAGATGTACAACTCGGCGTTTTAAACGGTCCTCAATGTGGACAATCATCATCTTATCATATAAGATTGCGCGTTACCAATTCCAATTCTAATCGTCCTACATACTAGGTTAATTACATTTGTTTTTTTTGTGCGAATTTTTAAGATTTTAAAGCGAAACTAGTTTTGACCCCGTACAAAATTGTACGGGTATGTTTTTAAATACTTTGTTATAATCTATCTATACTATATATTAAATTCAAAAACCAAGGGGTAGTAATGGAATGACATAAATTTACATAATTTCATTATACTATATAGTTTTAGATGTATAAAAGTATATAATAGTATTAAGACAAAATTTAATTTAGAAAATATAACTAAAGTCTGAAATTAAATTAATAATTTGGAAAGTATGAATATTATGAAAAAAATTACATTGTTGGTCATTGTTAAGCCTGCTCAATACTCCTATTATATATTACTATCTGTTAATTTATTAAATTAATAATTAAAATCTTTTAACTCGTGCAAATTTGCATGGGAATGTTTTTATGAAAAAAGTAAAAATATTATTATTATAGCATATATGATAATGATGATATATTTGGGTGGAATTTATGAAATTAGTCAAATATATTTTACAAACATTAATTCTTGTGTAATGCGTTTTTACACTAAATTAGTGTAAAACGACCTTGCAATTTTACTTATTGAAATACTAAATATAGATGAAAAAATTGTATAAAAAGTAATAAAATATCGACGTATACTTTCAAATTGGATACTAATTAAAAATGGTTACAATATATGATAAAAATGGTTACAATTGATAAGAAAACATGTGCCAAACAAAAAAAAACATTGTGAGCCATAATCAATTATATAAATTGTACAAAACTTATATCAAGCAGTTTGAGAAAATGATTTCGCAATAACTTAGTGAGATACCCTCTCTTCAAAGATTATTTGTCCACCAACTTTTTTTCAAGTAGCCCAACAATGCAAAACCTTTATTTTCCTAAGACTAATCCATAAGCTCCTAAGTCCTACCAAGCCGTACTCCATATAACTTCACGACCACTCAACAAATTTATGTATTAATGACGATAATTCAAACAAATACAAAAATAATTATTTTAAAAAAAAAAAAAAGTAATTTGCTCTTATACATAGATCACCCGCATCTTGGCCAAGCTTCAGGAATGAAATATTCACGTCCAAGTCTGATATTTGACGGGTTTCCATGCGTGGTCTAAATTTATTTAGTGTTTTTTATATTAAATTTTAATATAGATGTTTGAATTATTCTCGTTGATAGATTCATTTGTTGAAAAATCATTATCATTATTCGTTGTAATTTAAATTTGTTAACTTCATTTTTTTTACTAATTTGTGATCACTTCAATTTATTTTTTCGTTAAATCTATTGTGATTCTCATTTAAAATAGTAAAAAAAAATTGAGAAAGAAAGTATTCTCGTCGTCTCAATTATTAGTGTATATTACAATATCTATGAAATTTTTTAAAAAACCGACTGAGGCGTAGGTAAGAAAATTTAAAAGTCAAGGGTAAAGTTGAGAAAGTAGAAAAAATGTCAACGACGCTGGTTTTTTTGTTGACATTTTATAAAAACTCCCCAAATATTTTCAACCGGTTTTTCGAGTTTGGGTTTATGTGGCCATGTCTTTAATTACCCCAAATGAGTTATATTAAGCAAATGAAATTTATGAAAAGGGCAAAATAAATAATGGACCCAAAATAAATAGTGAAAAAATAAAGATACAATGAAAAAAAAACGTAAACTTCATAGTTAAAATTCTAAATGAGAGTAATGGAGGCAAAAAAGTGAGGTCCACCACTACCTCTTTTTATTCTTATGTATGTATTGAAAAAGTTTTTTGTTATAACGACGTAGGTTAATGTGCGTATAAAATTATAAATGTTTATGTTTTAATATATATAGGGGATATGAGATTTGTTATTAGTTTCTCAGTAACTTTAATGAGAGTCTTTCTATAGGAGACTTACATAATCAGTTAGTCTCCCTTATTAACATTAAAAAAGATCAAGAAGCATCACATTTGTACATATAAATCAATTTTGTTGCTTTTCAGTTTCCAATTTATACTCTATTTTTATTTTATTATAATTATACTTGACTCGTGTTACACTTAAGACAGATATATCTGTTTTAAATAAGAATTTTTTATTTTGTTGCTATAACACACTAAACAACCCCATTAATAAGCCTTAGTATAAGCTTTTGGGCTTTACTTAAATCGTGCCAAGATAATATCCTCCATAATTACTCATAAGCAAGTAAAGTCAAATTAAAAACCTAAATTCCCTCAAACAACTCAACTCAACTCTATAATTTTGCTCACCTTCTACCCGTATTAAGCTCCAGACTGTGAAACTATCTTTCTCATATAACTACCCACCCCCTCTCTCTAGCCTATTCATATATACACACCTCTTCACCCAAAATGATAAGTGATTTATTTTTAGTAAAAGCTTGATTTCTTTTTTGAACTTGTCCAAATTTATTGTTGGAAGATTTAAAATATTTTTTATAGTAGTCAAGAAATAATGCAGTACGGTAAAAAAATTGTGTCTTCCTTTATGACTTTCTTTCTTTATTATTTATTTATTTATATATTTATCATACTTAATAAAAAGTACTTAATAGAAAATAGATTTTTTATTATTTTTTATCATTTATTGTTTTTTAGTACCGTCAATAAATACATAAATTACTGAAAATGATAAAATTTAATTATTTGTTTTTAAAATATTGTTGGTAAATTTTTTATTGAACTTGGAATATAAGAATTCTAACGTTGACAATAAAAAGAAAAAGCAGTTGAACTTGGAAAATGGGGTTGTATTTGATTGCAAGTTGGAAAATATGTAGTGGTGATGTGGATGAATATGAAGGCTTTATTTGTTTGGGTTTTAATATATAGGGGATTCTAGTCTACTTGATTGGCTAGTAAATTTTACTTCCGATTTGGATGGTTTTGATAGTGAGGTTTTATTTCGAAAACGGTTAGGTTGTCTTTCGATGCTTCATCAATATTAAGAACTACTCTATGGTAAAGATAAAAAGGTATAGAACTATAATTGTAATACAACTGATTATATAATTTACCTAATAACAAATACCAAGCAAACATACCTTTTTTTTATCATTTAAATATGTGGATCTTTGTATTGTATTTAGTAGGGTTTTTTGATTTCAAGTTTTCTTCTCAAATCATTATACAATGATGAAAAATACGAAAAAATCAATTGAAAATTTATAAATATAATGCAACTTAAAAAATAAGAATCTGCATAACCAGAAAGATTGTCTAGATCGATAATGTTGGTGATTGATGGGATAACCTATTTACTATTTTTGACGTCTAAATAGATGGATATATGATAAGACTAGTATGTTGCTCGTGCGCTGCACGGATTCTAAAAAAATTGCCTAAATGCATGACGCAAAGGACGTTTACCCTTTTCTTGTGTAAAAGGGAATGTTTAAAAATTTTAATGTTTCGTAATATGATTAACGATCATCATTGTTTCAACATGTGATTTTATTAGTTAAATTAATTGACACTTGGATAACACATCCCCCCTTATACACCACTCCCTCCGTTCTGGTCAATTGCTGACCGAGTTAAATCGCAGTTTTAGTGAAACTTAAAAAAAAAGACTAATTAATAGCTACAAATGAAAGATGGGGTTTAATTATACTTTCGTGTCTTATTTTCAGTACAAAGTTGTCGGTATGAGATTGTTGTAATAACAAATGCTCGATTTAATTTGAAACAATGTAGTTTACTCTCTTTATTTATCTCATCCATTTGTTTAACTTTTTATATATTTTGTGAGAAATATTTTAAACAAAGCTAAATAATTTAAAATGGTAAGTAACTTCTTTCGTATTATTGTCGCAAAATATATCGGAGCTCCTGCCTTGAATTGTCGAAAATCCTACCCACGCGAGCAAGCTAGAGATTTCAAATAACAGTGTACGGGTCAAATACAAATCAAGAGTTTTGTATTATACCAACAATATTACGGAGTATTTAATTTATTTAGCCCGTTTTAAACTTAAAACGAGTAGACTTATGGTTGATTGATACGGGGCCACAAAGGTCGGCAGAGTCCTTAGTCATGCCGGGCGGGGGCATTGGCCAAGATCATTGTCACAACTCACAAGACACTTTTGCTTAGTACTTTCTACCTCCTATTGTAATTTAACTAGTACGACTTTACGAGTAGTAAATTGTTAAAATACGTCTCATAGGAATATAGGAAAAATTGTAAAAACTAGAAGGTGCATTTAAAAGCAGCAAAGCACATTGACATACATATAACAAAAAATAACAAAAAAAAATGCCCTCACGCAGGATCGAACTACGGACCTTCAGTTTACAAGACTGACGCTCTACCACTGAGCTATAAGGGCTTCGATGTGTAATTCCTACTCTGTTAATTTCTTATTGTTTCTATTTTTAGCTAATTTGTTAGATTATCTTAAATAATAAGAGAATGTAAAAAATTAGTTAAATTAGTTGAGTATGATTTTGTTTTGAAATTTTATTAATTGTGAAACACAATGTATAGTTTGTTAACGACAAAACAAAATTCTAAAGGTTTACCATGACAGAGTTCGAATTATTCAATTTTTTACGAGTTGTTTCAATCAATCTACTCCTTTTTGTTAGTTGTGATAGTTCTTAAATATATATACAACTTTTATTGATGATAAAATTTTGAACATAAAATATTGTTTGTATATAATTATCTTCACTAATAATTTAAAAAAAAAGCTTGCTATTGTAAATCTCTAACATGCAAATTATCTGATCTATAGTATTTATGTTTGAAATGTGTGAGTTCAAAGGTAGGTAAGTCCATAATGTCGCAATGTATGTATTGTGTCATTGATTGTTTGTATGCATGTGCATGACGTACTGCTTTGATCGAGCACTTATGTACTAATACTTCCGTCAATTATTATCCTTTTGACAAAAAAATTAAGGAAAGAGTGGGAAATATTTGTGGTTCACTTAGTGGATGACAAATGGCCGGACAATAGTCTCATTGGGTGATCAAATTACTCATATAAACCTTCTTAATATAGAATGTTCAACAATTCACTGAGACCGCCTAAATAGGAACAACAATTAACCGGGACGGAGGGAGCGAGTATATGGTAATATAGTACCGAGTTCGGTTTAATAAATTGTACATAGTAGCTCGCTAGAAAACCACAAATAGGATTATATCTCCAGTTGTATAAGTGCATTATATAATTAATGTATCTCTAATCGAGTTTATGTGTGTTTTTTATGAGCTTGCTTAAAGTCTAGTGTTTTAATGCGCTCATAAACTTTATAATAAAACTCATAATCTTTTCAACAAAGGTCGAAAACTTTATTATATACCTCATAAACTATATCGACATTTGTACTACAACTGGTTGTATAGTCTATGAATTGCTAGAAAAGAGTTTGGAATTTGGTAGGTTTTGAATTCGTTTTCTAGTTTATTATGCAAAATGCAAAAGTGTAAATTATTCATCTCATGTGAAATGTGCAAAATGTGAATGCAAATATGGTGTACATCTTGTTCTACTCATGTGATTTATGGCATTTATGTTTGAAAAGTGTGTTATTAGAAACCATTTAGGTTTTTGTTCCTTATATGATAAATATTCTTGAAATTAAAAAAAAAATCTAATTTTCTACTCTATAGTTTTTATTCAAATAAAACTAATTTTTTTTAATGGTCTATTACCTTTCAATAATTATTACACGAGGACACGAGATGGTCTTACACGGTGATCAGACGACCCAATTGTGTGAAGAAAATCATTTATTATAAAGCAAAGGGAATAGTTCTTTTTATTTCTTTTTTACAAAAATAGACCGTCTCATAATATATATGTAAAACCGTCTTATTTTATAATTTGTGATAACTCTGACTTGAAGAGTATGAAGACCATCTTCACGTTGCTTTCTTTGCTAGTTACCAATTTTACCTTGTATGATAAGTCTTGTGTAAAAATCAAGAGTCTTGTACGAGCAATATAATATTTCCCATCTACTCCTCATTTTTATTTTGATATACCAAATTGAATTTAATTAATAAATTAAACTTATTAAATGATTCAATCTGCCAACCAATATAGTGGGGATACATAATTAGCGTTAATAGTATCATTTCAACATCGATATTCATCATGGACACACACCACCCAATAATAATGCTACTTTTATCATACTTCTATGAATATTAATTGAGCTTGAAAATATGGTTTGTAATATAAGACTATATGTGTGACTAAGCAATTCCAAGTTATCCAATCCATAGCGTTGGTGAGTATTATAAGGGGTTTGTATTTATTATTATCCAATGATAAATACAACCCTTTGGGCTGTCTTTAAGGAGCTAAAAGAGGAAATATTCACTTAATATTGTCATTAATTGCATAAGTATTTGTGCAATTTTGACATCATTTCCTATATTAATGTCATATATAGAAGTTTTTAACTCTTTAAATACAACCCTAAGGGTTGTATTTAACATTACCGAAAAATTCATAATGCATAATGAAAGTTATTGGTCTCGTTTCGTATTGTATTTTCTTTTGTTTTTCAACACTTGACTTGCGCAATCTAACACGCGTTTATTTTAATTTTATACACGGATAATGGATTATTAGGGCTTAATTATTTGCGCCCTGGATTGAATAATGACCAATTATTGCTAATGGATACGATAATGACTTATATTATTAATTATTAATTGATAATGACTTATTATTTGCAAACTCTTTTATATCCCCGGAGTTTCACCGTATAATTTCATGATACGAGAAATTAAAGAGGGGCATATTGAATTTCATGATACATTTATTTTTTCTGTTTTTGTTTTCTTAGCAATTAACATAAGTTTATTAGTGGGCACATGTTAGAAAAATTGTATTTAAAATACGAATTAAATACTTCTTTTTATATAGAAATAACATTATAACATTTGGGAGTGAGATTTTGTAGTATATTTTTTCACTGACACTCTTTCTTGATATGGTATATGATCTACACAAGAACATAAGTAGAATTAGGTAAGAAAATAGTGCGTAGTACTCTTGGATTCTAGTGCAAATTAGTAGATATTATAGTCCTTTAATTTGCGTTGGTTCTTATGATTCCAATAGAAATAAATGAGTACTACTTGAATGGAAAATCTTACTTGAAAGAATGTACTATCTTTATATCTAATAAGTAGTTGGTAGATTCATGCATTAATTTCATTACTTTGAAGCGGCTTTTAATTTAATCTTAAACATGCATCATCCTAGATTGGAATGTTATTGGCATATCAAAGAAGTGTGTACGGCCTCAAAAAAAAAAAAAGTAATGTAATAAGTAGATTTCTATATCGATGCTCTTAATAATGGTTATGTTATTATTTTTTTTGTATAAGACCGACTTGTATAATAATAAAATTAAGGAAATAATAATATATATCAGCCATTAGGGTTGTATCTAAGAAAGTAAAAGAGAAAATTAGTTTTTTTTTTTTGAAAAGGAAGTCTGAAGTGATAATGTCATTACTATAATACTGATAAGTCAAACAATACAACACTATTTGCAAACCACGATAAACCCATTATCCACGGGCTGTATTTAGACCTCAATTCCTAAGTTAATACGTCAACTCGGTCAGGAAAGAGACCGGGCTCGACTCCGAAAATTTTAAATGTTTAAATGTCACCTTAAAACTGTAATTATCATTACCCTAAAATTATTAATCGACAATAAATTTCATATTTGTACCGTTTTAATAATTTAAGACCGATATATTCAAACTACTACATTTTAAAGAGTAAAAATGTGAAACTATGTTATTTTTAAATTTTTAAAGTTTCATTTGCCTACCTGAAAAGTCAATGATTTGTACTGTGTTTCATAATTTGTCTTAAAAATACTCGTATACTCTACTTAAAGTAGAAGTCAACACCTACCTCCACTCAAAGAGTATGACTTTTTAGAAACTTCTTTCCCTACTTATATTATGGACACTCTTCTAATTAATTTCATAGTCATCAACACATCCTAATCTCTCTAAACTCTCAATTTTCCATACAAAATTCCTTAATACAAACTATGACAAACAATTCTCCCTACAACAATTCACAAGTAATGAAATCAACAAACTTCATCTCAACAATTTCCACACAAATACACATTTTCGATATATTTCTTGCGTTACTCGGACTCTTCATATTTTCTTGCATTCGCGATAGGCTAACCAACAAAGGACCAATGTTATGGCCAATTTTTGGCATGGTACCTGCAACAATTCTTCATTTCCATGAAATTCATGATTGGAACACTAAATCATTAGAAAAAAGTGGAGGAAGTTATAGGGTTAGGGGAATTCTTGGTGGTTTTAAGGGTATTATGACTAGTAACCCTATTAATATTGAATATATTCTTAAGACTAATTTTAAGAATTTTCCAAAAGGTAAGTATTATAGGGAAAGGTTTAGGGAGCTTCTTGGTAATGGTATCTTCAACTCCGACGACGATGAATGGAAGGAACAACGTCGAATTGCTACCTCCGAGATGCATACTAGCCGGTTTGTGCATTACTCTTTGAAAACCATGCAAGAATTAGTGCATGGGAAGCTACTTAAGGCATGTTTATTTTATTCTTATTCATTTTTACATGCATGCATATTTTACTTATAATTTCTAATCGTGCCTGGTACAATTTATCAAGCAACAATTCTTAATGAAGACGGTCATATTTTGACTTTTCATGAAAATGAGGTAAATGTAATTTATCTAAAACGAAATATAATTAAACCAATTTTCTAAGATATAACAGGTTGTTTGTTATATGATCCATTTTTCGTTAAAATGGCAATATTTATCCGTCCTTTATAAAAGACAAGAATGATCCATCGTAAATGAGAATTTGCCTTTTTTTAATTTGACTATATACGTTTGTAAAACAAAATTCTCATACTTTCAGATGAGTAAGCAAAATAAAAGCTATTATTACTTATAGTCTACATCGAAAAAGTTAAAAACATTCTATTCCTCACACTGGCCATACATAGGACTTGATGTCACTTTTTATTTGTTAGTCCCGACATATCTCGACAACTAATAAAATGACCCGATTCGAAAAAATTGACTGAAATTAAGTCGAGAGATAGTGTAGTTTGAACTAAAACCAATTGAGTCTCTATCGAAGTGTTAAGGTGCCATACTGCCATGGACCCGTCAGTTGCATACTTGCATGTTAGGTTCGAAATCCATCACTCTAGTTATCGTACTACTCTTGCTATTTATTCCCATAATAAGACTTACTTAATGTAAACCAACATAATTTATGTTTGAGGATTTGAGATTATTTTTTGTTTATTAGAAAATATTAAAGAATATTATATTAGAAAATTACTAAAATATACTCCGTATTATATATCATTAAAGATATAATTAATATTAGATAATATTATACGTATTATAATATTTTATAGAATATTTAGAAGGAAAATGATATATACAACTCACTGGGCTGTATTTAATAAAAGCTTAAAACAAGTATTAGTGACATCAATATACGCGTAATTTTGTCATAAATTCCAACTTTAATTCTACTTAAGGAAATATATTAAATTCTTACCCTATTTAGAAATATTTTGAATTATACTCCAAAACGGTCTACTAAAATCTTAACTAATATATTATTTAATGATATACTTCGTATCATATATTTTCATAATTTTTTAATATAATATTTTTTAATGATCAGCTTGGATGAAAATGTTAATATATGACATCTAATTTATTTGTTGAAGGTGATAGAGGAACAAGTGAATTCATCAAAGCAACACACCATAGACCTTCAAGAATTGCTTCTCCGTTTTACTTTCGACAATGTTTGTGTGGCGGCTTTTGGGGTTGATCCCGGTTGCTTGGCCGTCGACTTGCCGGAAATTCCATTTGCCAAAGCATTCGAGGAAGCGACAGAGTATACTCTGTTCAGATTTTTAGTTCCGCCAATTATATGGAAAACCATGAGAATTTTTAACATTAGCAACGAAAAAAAGCTCAAGGAAGCAGTAAAAATCGTGCATGAGTTTGCTGAGACCACGGTAAAAAATCGTAAGGCCGATTTAACTAAGCATAATATAGTCTCAAATCATCAAGACCCTTGTGATCTTTTATCTAGGTTAATTAAAATCCAACAACGTCAAATTGGTTCAAATTTACAAGGCGCTAAAACGACAAATAATTTTGATGATAAATTCCTAAGGGATTTTTGCATTAGTTTTATTTTAGCAGGGCGCGACACTAGCTCAGTGGCATTGGTTTGGTTCTTTTGGTTGATTCATGAAAACCCTAATGTCGAAAAAAAGATTTTGGAAGAAATTAGTGAAATTTTGGATCAAAGGAGCGTATCTTCAAATGAAATAATATTTCAATCCGAAGAATTGGACAAAATGGTTTATTTACAAGCTGCATTGTCCGAGTCACTAAGGTTGTACCCTTCAGTCCCAATCGACTTCAAACAAGCCAAAGAAGACGACATTTTACCTGATGGCTTGTCAATTAAAGGGGGGCATAGGGTTTTATATCATATTTACGCGGTGGGAAGAATCAAGTCAATTTGGGGGAAAGATTGCTTGGAGTTTAAACCCGAGAGGTGGCTAAAAGACGGTCAATTTGTAGCCGAAAATCAAATTAAGTATCTTGTGTTCAATGCCGGTCCAAGACTTTGTGTTGGGAAGAAATTTGCTTATTCACAAATGAAGATGGTTGCTGCTTCAGTTTTGTTAAGGTACAAAGTTAAGGTGGTTAAAGGACAAACTATAGTACCAAAGGTCACTACTACTCTCTATATGAAGGATGGTTTACTTGTCACCTTTGAGCCTAGGTAATTGATGGTCTAGAAGTATAGTAAATGTATATGTTTGATGCTTTGGCTCATAAGGAGTTGTAAGATCGTGTCGATTGGGACGATGTTATATAGGTAAGACTGATATTTTGTCCTATGAGAAATTTGAACCTAGCTTTGTCCCTGCAGGTTATGAATGTTAAGATTATATTCTGTGTCGCGTGTGTGTTAAGGATAAGCAATAGATTGGATTGTTGGTAAGCCGATGAATCTTAATTATTTGCTTAAAACCCGTAATCAATAGTACTATGTATACAACTACGCCTATGAGACTAAGAAAATAATTAAGATTATTTTGATTGAATACAAATAGTAGTTGAACTAATTTAAGTTAGACAATAACTATGACCTAACTCCTAAGTGCATTGGAATACATTAACATCTCTCTTTGTTTAGATGGTTGTTAAAATGTCTACCATCTTATCAAATAGCTTGTCGATCTTCTTCTATTTGTATCTATCTTGGATGCACATTGCTTTTGTAACCCATAGTTCTTGTTTTTTTTTTTTGTTTTTTGCAATTTAAAAATAATCATTGTTAATTTACTACTCGGACTTGATTATAGGCCCAAACCGAGAAAAATTCAATTTCAAACATACGACATAAGTATGAACCCTCGTGATTTTACCACACTACTACTCCAAAATCATAACTTAAACTTAGACACGTTAAACAAGTCGAGTTAGGGTCAAAATACAAACTACGATATGGTTTTTAACATTGTTGTACCATTTTTTAAACCGAAAAATATATATTAATAATTAAGGCATATTTAATTTAGTAATAGTATTTTAATCACATTAAAATGTTACAACAACAAAAAAAACAACGCATTAGTTCCAACATAGGTTGGAGTCGGCTAACTTGAATCAACTATGGAATGATTTAGAATCATATTAAGATGTTACATTAATTGGGCCAATGGATTTGAGGCCTGCATCTATGATAACAAATTAACCCAACTTATTTCCTGATCTTCCTCAAAGCTTTCAACTCTACTTCTGTAAGCTTCTGTTAAATTGTTTTTCCAATTAATAATCTAGGGTTATGAACTTGTGATTGATCATATTGTAGTAATATTTACTACCTCCGTCCCAATCATTTATTTATTTTTTATATTCGATAAGATTATTCACTTATTTGTGTTTAATCAAAGACAAACAAATAATTTGAACGAAGTGTGTAATATTTATGTTTTCAAAGTTGCCCTCCGTTGTAATCATTTGTTTAATTATTTTTTTTATTCTCGTCAAATCCGTCTACAATTGTAGACGCTCGGATTCCTCTCACAAATAACCAAGTGGTTCAACCCGTGGATATTTCCACTTGCATTTGTGTGAGAGGGGTCCAACCCGTGGATATTTCCGTCTACGATGAGAATTTGTGTTAATTCTGAGGGATAGTATGTATTTTTTTCTTGCTTAAATGGGTGAGAATAGTGTGAGATGCAATATTATTACAAAAAAATGAAGCTCATTTTAAACTAATTACAAAAAAACGGGTCCACGTTATCACCTTATGTTTATTTTCCCAAGTTATAGCGAGTTAGCGACTTTCGTAAATTTGTAAAGCTAGTCGAGTTATAGCGACTTTCCTAAATTTGTAAAGTTAGTCTTTGGGTTGGGACAGCAACTTACCATAAATAGTACTCGTAATCTTTTTTTTTCTAAAATGCTTGTTCGATAGATTTACAAAGATTAGAGTAGCATTCTGTAAAGTAAACATGAATACATGATTGCTTGATTGATTTACATAGAATGGGATTTGCAAACTTGCAAATATATGAAAATACATTCCATGAAGTTGCAGTATCTCAATCTCATGCGTGAGATAAGCTTCCAATCAAAGACGGTCCTACATCTCGGCTACTCGAGCACTGGACCCGACACTGTCACTATATAACTTGACAGCAGAACTACTAACATCAAGAATCTTAAACCACTGGCTCCCAGGATCACATGACTTATCTCTACTTAAGCATTTGCAACTAGTTGTAATCACATTGTTACTTGAATCTACATCCAAGCAGAGAGTTGTATTCCCACCAAGCCTCTTCGAAAGATGGAGGTTTGAGTCGGAGACCGTGTCCCACCTTGTTCCCGTCCCTATGCAAAAGATACTGAGCCTAATTTGCTGGTTTGAGCCTTGTGCTTTTATACAGAAATATGGGCCTATTACGGTTAGTGCCTTATGTGGTGTGTAACTCCATAGATTAGATTCGGAGCATTTCCCAAGCTGTACTTCTATCAGTGATTTTCTTACGATGCAGAGACCTGTCGATGGATGAAATATCATCTTCTGTGTGCTTTTTATACCTGATTTTCTTGGTCCTGCATCCCAAAAATGCATGCTGTCATATTTTAGGTTTACTCGCATATTAATTATCTGAAGTCGAATTTGTTTACTCAGATTCTTCCAGGTGATTTGAAGTATAATTGGGTGATGCCATTTTACAGTTCACATGACCCTGAGTACCGAAATAGAGATATATATGTCCGTTCATTTTAAGCCAAAAACACGTTTCAATTTCCATAAAAGAGCCAAGCCCGAGGCTCGAACAGTCAGTCACCCCTGTTTCAGATTCTGCTGTCTAATGTAAGTAACATGATTTTTGAGCTATCTAACTTTCTCATTCAACACTCAACAGTAAGCACTAAGCGAGTAAGTCTCACTTGTGACCTCTCACTTACAGCTAGTGAGAGGTCACAAGCGAGACAATTGACAATTGACACATTTGACATTGCATTGATTTTTAACGACACTATCCCTAGCTTTGCATATTAGATGATCAATGTTGTTGCATCATCAAAAATGAAGTACTCCGTAAATAATCTTTACCTTGACGCGGGGATTGAATCGCAGAAATCCTCTCTAAGAAGCTTGAATTCCGGACACTCACCCAATCGGAATCAAGTACTCCATAATACTCGATCATTCCGACCACCCCTTCTCTATAATAATAGCTCCCAACTAAAGTCCATAATGCCCAATCCAAATCATGTTCAGCTACCCATGTTAAGAAACAATTCAAATATCTATTGTCATTTACATTTGTACCCCTCAAATCTATCCCCCACTCACTTACAAACAAAGGGTAACCCTGATCAAGCAAAAACCCTACCGTTCTCATGTAGTTGTTCACAACCCGGGCGCATACTTGGTTCGGGTCTCCGTCTTTCCAGGCTGACCCGTCTGTGAAAGCATACCAGTGCACCTCAAAAACCAATTTAGCCGTGAAGCTTAGATTCACCGGTTTGTTGCGTAAGAAGGAGAGGTCTTTGTCGAAGTTTAGGCCGGAAAGTATGACCAATACATTTGGGTTTGCGCCGTGAACTGTTTCTGCTCCTTTTTGCATGTACTTGTACCAATCATTAGCATTTTCCTTAGGTCCCCGGAGTTCATTCCGTAAGCTCATCCCAATCACATTAGGGTTGTCCTTAAAAAGTGTAGCCATTTTTGTCAAGCCTTGGATCCAAAGGTTAGGGTCAAAGTATGTGTCACCGAAGAAGCCATTGCCGTCGGTTTTACTACAACACCACCCTGGTTTGGTTATGTGATTGTCTAATATTACCATCACATTGTTGTCTGATAAGCTTGTCACAACTGCCTGCAAATCACATAAATTCCTTTGTAAGACGATTTAAGTAGACCATCTCACACGAGAAATTTTACCTTTCAAATTGAGCATCACCCGACTTGGCGACTGACTTGTAAAAATACTAGATTTCATATGGGACCGATATATGAAGTTGGCTTATAAAACGCCTAAAATACTAGATTTCACAAATTCTTATTGAAGAATTACATTTTTCGGCATTTAAAAAAGATCTCTCACAAACTGTAAATGAGATAGCAAGTCGCAGAGGGGTTCTAAGAGGTCTTTTAAAAGACGGTTACAAGTGAGACTTATTGTTCAAATTTAGCATTAACAGTAAATTCAGGATCCATTTGGCGAAACCAGCTTCACATACAACTAACTTAAATTGGGCAAATTGATTTGTAAAAGAAGTAATAAAGTAGGTAAGAGTTAGTGAATCCGTGCAATTACTAAACAAATTGTCACCATTTTATCAACTTCAATTGATGTCAGTTGACATTGGAATGGACACATGTCTCGAATTAGTGTGAAAGTCAAGTTTAGCAGCTTACACTTCTAGCCTTTTAGGTGGTACATATAATTCAGCATACAAATGTTTTAAAAAAATTGGAGCATTTCACTTATCCTCTCACTTGCATATTATAAAAAGTATATTATTCATTTTTAGATTATGATAGATAGTATCGTATTCAATAAAACAAGTTGTACATACAATAACTTGAGTTTTCACTATGCATAATTTAGTAGGCAGTATAAGATTGTGTTACAGACGTTTCTATCAATTTAAAGACACTAATTCTTATTTCAGACTAAATTTTTTTGTCTTAACCTTAAGACGGGGTTTTGTACCTATTTTTATTGTCAAACGTAACCACTATATTTCAGGTATTGTTATAACTAATGGTAACTTGGTTTCCAAACATAGTTACATTTAGCTATAAACTGGGTACAAAAACCCGTCTTATTGGTACATACTAAAAATAGCCTGAAAAGAGAGACAACTCATTAAAAGAAAGAGAAGAGTGAAGAAAAGAGATATTAATGTCCCTTGACTAGTGACTACAAGGTAAGGAACTACTCTTTTAGTTAGCATTCATGCTTACTCATACCACTGACAACTCATTTAATGCCAAGAAATAATCTAAAATCAGTTTACCTGTGTCATTTGGGTCATGTACGTCTGAAACGTTAAAATGGGGTTTCGAGCCTATTTACAGCAAATTGTGACCATATTTTAAAAACAAGTTGTGATAAGTTATAACACTAACGGATCATTGTAGTTACATTTAATTATAAAATGATCACAAAATCCCGTGTCTTATTACTAAAACGAAATTTGTTCGTCTGAAACAGAAATTTGCCATCTAAAATAGAAAATACTATCAACATTGGAAACCCAGTAACAAACCAAAAATGCATAAATAATCTGAAATGTCAAAAAATATCAACATACTGTAAATGAGAGTTACCATACAGCGTACAACGACTTTATAATAGCACATTGTAAAATATTACAACGATCCTATATAATAAGAACAACTGAAAATACCCATATACAAATAATTAAATACGGTAAATTTATGCAAATTACCTGGAATGCAGTAATAAGTGAAAGATCAAGAAATGAAGGATTATTAGCTTGAAACCCAGAAATATCATCAGTAAGTCCAGCATTAAGAAAAGATTGTCTCACAGTTAAAGAAGCCAATGAATCATTAGTAACTAAATATATTGGCCAAGTTAATCTAACACAATTAAATCCCATTTCCAATATTTTACTAGAAATAACATCAATTGGTTGTTTACTTAAACCTTCAGTCACCACCAAGTCAAGGTGAGAAACCCAGTTAACGCACGCAAGTTTTACACGCTGGCCATCCTCGTCGACTACCCACCGCGATTGTGTCGATAATGGACGTGCTTGTGACACACTGTGGCTTAGAATGAGTAAGGAAAATAAGGGTAGTATTAACAAATGCATGGTTATGAGTTTTTGTTTTTGTTATTTTGTTAGGTTTTATGTTTTGTGTTTTATTTTATATATTTTATAGTAATAAGATAATTTGATATTGTGGGTATGTTTGTTCAAAAGGCAGCCTAAAAGGTGAGCAAAGAGTGTGAAAATACTCTGTTTTATACTCGTAAGTGTTGCTTCTTTCTTGCTTTGGCTTGCAAGGGAGATATATAATGACAAAAAAGTTTCATTGAGAATGTGATATTTAGGTAGATAGTACTTCATTAATGGTAGGTTTAGAAAAACCGACGGTTTGATTGATATACACGTGGCGATCATCGAATGAATGTAAAGTAGTAGAGGAGAAAAATAAGGTTGATTTTGTTTTTTTAGTGTGAAGGGAGCGTTAGAGGGCGATTTTTGAAGTTAAGAGTGTTTGAAATCAGGCTATAAGTATCACTGCTCATAAATTTATAAACTAAACCGGTTGAGATTTGCAAAATAATGTTGACTTTGTCAAATTATGGAACCAACTTAGCCAAGGTCAACATCAAGTGAGCTACAAACATGCAACAATTAGTTACCAGAAAGACATTTTTTGTAGACCATAATCCATGATTAATACTCCCTTCGTGAATAGTTTATGATTACTTTATTTTATGAGGGTAAAGTAATGTAAATGTATATTATTGACTGGGACGGGAGAGTACGAATCAGGAACCAATTCTTCAAAAGTTTGTATTTTCGATAACTTTATGACCGTTTTACTGATATAATCAATCGTTGTCATATATTTGGATGGTGATATCGTATATTTGTAATAACCCGTGCACGTCTCATTCATAAATTGGATCAAGTCTTAGTGTCTTACTATCCACAGAAAAATGTTAATTTTATGATGATAATGCTGGATGAATAAAAATGCCAAATGCGTTATGCATTACTGATTGGAACTTGACTTGCACGTACGTCAATTATCTTTCTCGTCATTCTTCATTTAGAGAGTTATTACTGCTGTCTTATTAGCCATTTAAATAATTTACCACTTTCTCAAATTAAACCGTGTAGAACATCTTGAGATAGTTGTGGCGTAGTCGTATTGCTTAACTACGACATAAATTAAAAACATAATTTTTCTTGTTATACAGACGGTTTTTAATTTGGCGACTGGAGTAAGCATTTTGGAGTATAATTGAATAATTCATGAAATTAGACGATAGTATTTCGTAGTATTAGCTTATAACTCCGTGTTTTCGGTTGGATTTTCATCATCTTCATGCATTCGATGGTTAACAAATTAAAAAGTGGCGATAAATAGTCTTACAATACAAAAGCAAATCGTTTGGAGCACTATTCAGTGTGGAGATAATTCCACTTCGAGTGTATAAAGAAAAAGCTACTCCGTGATAAAATAGTGTAAACTTTTCGGACTATAAAACTGAACAAATTCTCATTTAAGACGGACAATATCCGTTTTAAGCAAGACTTACCGATAAAGATGTTGAGATAAGAGATTCCTTATTGGGAAAATAACTAATCATAGCATAAAAGTTGCGGAAACATTCATGATTTCATGACAATCCGCATTGAAAATTGTTAAATTTCATAATCGGGCATGGGTCCAACCCGTACTGAGGAGAGAGTCCATTTTATAAACCTAATGAGGTTCCACTCTAAAACCAATTGGCAATAGAGGGAGTAGCTCATTGCCTTATAAAGTGGTAAACTCTCTCCTCTTTTCTCAATGTGGGATTACACTCACATGTGAACGAGTTTCTTCACAGAAATGGTGAACATCCATATTATGCTCCATTGTTTAATCACAAATTCTCATTTGCGACGGGTCAAATACTAACCATGTGGGGTAGAAAAGACAAAAGCAGAGTGTCTTGGAAGTAGCATTTTGTTTTGTCTTATCTACCCACATAAGTAGTATTTGACCTGTTGCAAACTTGTGACGGATATACCCGTCAGAAGGGAGACTTGTTGTTGTTTAATAACACAATCTCTTAATTAAAGTTGCAGCATACATTTTTTTTAGTCATAGCCAATGATCTTAGGGGTGAGCAAAACCGGATATCCGATACGGTTTTCAAAACCGTATCGGATATCCGGTTTTAAAAATCTCAATTTTGAGTATCCTTATCCGATACGGATTTTCCGTATATCCGGAAACCGTATATCCGGTTTTTCCGTATATCCGGTATCCGGTTTTTCATTTAATTATGTAAAATTGTACTCCCTCCTAGTCGGTCATTTCTTCCCTCTTTCCTTATTGGGTAAGTCGGGTTTTCTTCCCTCTTTCCCTTTTTGGATGTGGGGTTGTGTGTTTTGTGTGGTCTAAATTCATTTGTATGTGAGGTAGTGTGTTTTGTGTGGTCCAAATTCATTTCCTTAATTTTTGTGTAAAAGGGAAAGGGGAATAAATGAGTGACTAGGAGGGAGCATGTCTTATTTTTATTTTTTTTGTGATTTTATGATTTTTCTTAATAAGTTAAAAGAGTATCACATATTATAAGAATAAATAACTCAAAAATGTATAAAAGTAATAAGATTGAGTCACGGATATACTCGACGATTAGTGGTTTTATGATTTTATTTTTATATTTTATATTAAAAATAGGAACCGTATCGGAAACCGTATATCCGGTTTCAAATTTTGCCGATACGTATCCGATATGGTTTTTTATAAACCGTATCGTATATACGGAAATTCGTATCAGATATACGGAAATCCGTATAATTGAAACTGTATATCGTATCGGATATGTATAATAAAATCGTATCGTATATTTTTACTCAGCCCTACATGATCTTACTTATAGTTATGTCTGTATTTCTTCCATTTTCGTGGAATGCGGAAGGGATCAAATGATCTAATCTGATATTGTGCCTTAATTCCAAAATGATTTGTGCCGGTTATCTTTAATTCCTTTTTGGTAGATCATCGTTTGACTGATACGGAGTACTGCTTATTGTTTTGAAGTTCATGACGATTTTACTTGTGTGTGATAACCAATTTATAGATGCATGATCATGATTTTTTTGGTGAAGGATACAGTCGGAAGTTATGGTACTTAGACTCTTCATATTCTCTCACGTATCCGTGTCCGGTACTCAATACTAAGACAATGGTATGACAAAAGTCGGAAGTTATAAGGCCGAATATAAATAGTAATACTAATACAATTTGCTTTTCTTCAAGTTTTTGTAAAATGTGTAGAACTAGAACATGTACAACTGGAAAAGGTAATGCATTACCTTTCCAGTCAGTATTCAATTAGCCCCTAAAATGGCAATTAGTACATTAAACATTCACTAATCAAAGCCGGTGCATCCATATTTAGCATTTTAAACCGCGTTTAATTCTTCGAAGCTTATGCCCAAATGCGAAAAATGTCACAACTTCAAGCTAAAGATAGATAGAAGTACCTACCTATGATAATAGGGTTCTTCAACAGTGCCGCTTTTTACAGTCAATTACCATTTGAATTAAGAGACATAATCAGAAGAAGTACTTGGTATCAAATTGAATTTTGGTCGAATTATTCATGGCAGGAAAAAAAAATTGGCGCGTACTGATATATACATGAGACATGACTCTTGATGGAACCAAGTAACCAACACTACTTATTTACATGTAGTTTGTGATTTTAGCAACCACAACCCGCTTTGTAAACCAAAAACAAGGCCAAAACCCGAACATCTGAGTGAGGGTTATAAAATCATTAAGACTTAGGTGCAGGAGAAGGATAAATTAACCCAGTGAAACAAATTATCAGGACAAATTTACCAATAAAAAAGATTTCTCTTTTTTTTTTCTTTTTCCCCTCTGTTCCGAGCTGCAAGATGGCTCATTCTAAAATTTTGACTAGACGCGATATCCCATGTTCCTGCAAAGATATAAAATTGCTAAGAACAAGAATAGACCAGACTGTAGCGTCTAGAAGTGCCATAGTACATTAACAGCCCCCGGAAGGCCAGGTGAGTGAGTCAGTATAAAGAAAGAATTAAACAAAAAAGAGAAATTTATCATTAAAGACGATAAGAACTCACCGTCTCTCAAACTATGGGATATTGCTTCTCATGACACCGTGTAGGAGATTTGTGATGTGCCTTTTCCATCAGTAAAGCTTAATTCTGGTTTGGATTGCACGTCGACAAATAGGGCAAGCGTCGAGAAACTCTCCACAATCACAGCATGTCTAAACAAACGGATTGACATTTGGAGCTGAATTACTCATCAATGTGATTCCTCATATAATTATTAGTTTGCCAGGTTGGTCTCACACGTGAGGACGTCTCATTTAAGTGATTATGTAGATGTAAACACTAGCTTATCTAAGTAGATATAATACCTGATGCCCGCAGCCAAACGCCATGTCTTTGGGGTTCGTAATGCAAATGGGACAGAGCTGTTCCATGACAACATATGATTAGATGCTAGCATGAATGAAGGGATACAGACATACGGTAACTCCTCCTTACTTAGAAATTAGAATAAATATATGTGAATGTCATTGACTGGTGCTACTCATGACTAAGGTCGTATCATTCAGCATTAAAACTCTCATTGTAACTCCCTTTACACACACACACACGAGGACTAAAAGTCTACCTGATTATCATAGCCAGAATTTGAAGGTGGAGCAGTGCCACTAAAACTAGGTGTCGTAGAACTTGTCCCGATCCCTGTGTCACGTGAAGAATAAGTTGGAGCGCTATGCTGAAAACTGCTCGACCGAGAATAAGGCTTAGAGGCACCCCGCGCAGTAGCATTGTTGTATTGAGGAGGAGGGAGAGACACTCTCTCTGGACATCGTCCTGTCCGACGGCTACAGGCGGAAAAAGAAAAGCAATTCAAAATTTATTATTCCTAAAACAACCAAAATATATAATAACATCAATGAATCCTTCGTCCAAAAAGAAGTTGGAGTTGACTAAGATTTACTGCTACTAAGATGGTATAACAAGAGTTGGGATTTCTATCTTACCCCAATAGGCCATGCTCAAGAGTGGCTTTGTATTGAGAAGGTATTTCCATCAAGGCGGAAAGAGCAAATTCAGTTTGTTTTCTCGAGGTGTCGATATTTTTTGACATTATTTGAGTAAAATTCACAAACTAGACACAGCAAAAAAAAAATTAGTTAGTATTTGAATCTCCTGCAAAGCCGATGATGATAAAATTAATTTTTGAGCATGTATAAGATGATAGAAAGCTTGCCTGAAAATTATCAAAACCACGAGAAGGAATATTATCGTCAAATTCTCTCATCATGTCCCATGGGCCGTCTCCCACTCCTACCAGCACTATTGATAGGGGATACTCACTGCAATTTATTAGAACGGAAAGTTCAGAAAAAAAAACACTATAATATCCTGCGGATGTACATGAGAGAGAGATCAGGCGGTTGTATACTGTATGTGTGAGTATAAGGTTTTGGTTGAGATGGTTCATCTATCATGGTATCAGAGCCAGAGTGACCGTAGGTCACGTGTTCAAACCCTGACAGCCCCCAATATCTCACAACCTCACAAAGTGGAAAAACCCGGCACATGGTATGGGGGGCATGTGCACTAACCAACCACTCTTCAAGCCCAATGGGCATTCGAGTGAGGGGGCATAATAGAATATAACTATAATATATGGGCCTCAACCATCACCTTAAGGTTTTGGTTGAGATGGTTCATCTATCAGGATTTACCTTGCTTGGACAATTGCCTGAATCGTATTCTGCTCTTGGGGGCTAAGGTGGCCTGGCTGAGTGTCAACACTCCTTGTGACCTGATAACAAAAAAAGAAGCTTAGAAGACAACATAAAATATAAAAATCCACGATACTAAGACGCACATTAAGTTCAATATTCCGAGATATGTAGCAACTTTCAAATGCAGAAGTAGCCTTACTATCAGAAAGCTCAAACAAGCACAAATCCAATCATTTGTAGGATTTCTCCAAGAAATAAATGCGGGAGAGGCAGTTTGCAACTTTTTAAGAGTAACCGGTGTTTCTAGACTAAGCAGAGGGTATCAACTGTTTTCTACTGTGTCCAGCTTATGTTTCAATGTTCCGCAAATATGAGTATCTTTAAATGAAACAGGGTCATCATGTTAAACTAAAGAGCTGAAAAGGTATATCTGGACACAATAGTCGTCTTTCCTCCCAGGAAAACACAATTTTAGTAAAAGAGAAACAGAAATAAGAAGAGGCGGAAAACCTGTCCATCAGCGATAATGAGCAGAACATGGTACTGTCCACCACTTTGCTCAACAATAGTCATAGCCATTTCAATAACTGGCGCAAAAGAGGTTGGCCCTGCCAAAGACAAAAGAATATGCTACTTCTTCAAAATACTTAACTTATATCTCCTCCGATTACAAACTGAATACCAGAGACTCCATTAGTTTCAGAAGCCAGAAGTAGAAGTCGTTACCTGCCAGCCGCAGCTGGGGAACTAACTCTCTATAACGTGACAGGACTTCTTCAAATCCCTGGCAGTATCGATCATCTTCGTAGAAACTAAATACATCCTGGTCATGTGTTGATGCTGTGGCAAAAAGGTTTAAAGACAAAACATCAAACCAGACTCAGTTCGTAATATGAGATAATTAAAGCTGACCTTGCTACTGGACTTACCATCCCCGAATCCATAACATGGTATTAAGTTATCTTCATCGAATGCAGAGAGAGTTTTTCCAATAATTGATATAGCTTGCTCATAAGGGTTTGATTCAGCTCCAATGGTGTGTAGACTTCTTCTATTGAATGACTTCGCACCTGAGTTTTACAAAGATTAAACCTATTGCACTTTCTACGAACAAGTAGTACATGCGGTCATGCAACAAACTGAAAACAGAAGATTATTGAACCTGTCCACTCATTGCTCTTTGTAAAGTCAATTCCAACTATTAGATTTGATGACTCAAGCCCAGCTTGTGCAAGCGCTGCGGTAACCTATCATGATAATTTGAGGCATTGACAAAGCAGAGAACACATATAAGATAAGCATGATGATTGAAAAGCAAAAGGACATTCGTAAAGATGGATGTGGTCAAGCTCTAGCCCCCGTGGTTATCATACTTTTATTCTGAACTAGTAATTTTCAAGGCGTAATAAACCCAAGCATTAACTGAGCTTAGGTTTCAAGCAATATCATGTTGCTCCTACACTCGATATTGAATCTAGCTTTTATTCTGCAAAAAAATACGTGAACAACTTTTTAGAGAACAGTGAATCGAGAAAGTCTAACCTCGTCCAAGGTACGGTAATTATCAGCAATCCTCGAATATTTCCTCTCCAACTTTTTAGTAGGACGTGAATTACTCTGAGGAGGAGGAGGGGCAGGAGCAGAGTAACTATGAGGCAACGGTGAAGGCGCATAGTGAGGATGATGAGGCGTATAAGGGGCTTGCTGTGGAAATCCTGGCTGAGATTGATACGGAGATGCTGGTGGATATCCTCCAACCCCATACTGTTGGTTGCTATAACCATAAGACGAAGATGATATCGACCTCTTCCTCGAGGAACTTTTGGAACTTTTATTTCCCATAATCTCTAACACTAAAATTCTCGCGACATAAGCCAACGCACCCAAAACCAAAGCACCCAAAATCAGCAGCCAAAATATCATACAAACCTAACTTCCTATTCAACTCCGAGCTTCCCTTCCTCCAGAATTTCACACTTTCAAAATCCGACAGCTTTAACTTAGGGTCTCACTAACGTCTATAAATACCTGATTTTATGATCCACATCGACAATAATCCGAAAGTTAGTCAAATAATCAAGGTGGATATATACACACAAAAAGTCTACCTTCCTTACCTAAAAGATTGCTTGTCATTCAATTACTGATTAAACATTACTAAATAAAATGCCACCAGAAACTCCCTAGAAACTGCAATTGCATACAAATCTAGACGCGTACACAAGCAAATCCGAAAATAATTACATGTCAAAATCAACAATCACTGTTAATCATGTCCGTTAACTCTTATTTTATGTTAATTAATCACACAGAGTTGTTTAACCTTGATTGTCACGTCACATGCTTTATACTTCTAACTTCATACTCTAACATTCACTAACATACTTATCCAGTTATCTATCTGTCTACTGTATGCGACGATCGTATCTGTACGACAAAGTCTTATTATTTATACTCAATAAACAGTCAAACAACAACATACTTATCCGTCTACCGTAAAAACAGTGTATACGACGATCGTATCGGTACCGTAATTATCAATACTTTATGATTCAAACTCAACAAACAACAACAATACAACGTACTTGTCTAATTATCTGTCTATCGGAAAAAAATTGTATGCGACGATCGTACATTCATACGTACGACAAGTTCGTTTAAGGAATAGAAACTTTATACACTCAACAATTATTGCAAAACTTGTGACGATTTTTTTCTTTTAAAGGAGCGCACTATGTCGCTAATAAGAATCGGAATCCGTAACCTCATGGTTAGAGTAACACAACTCTTTCAAAGGAGCGCACTTTAATTTGTCGCTGATAAGAATCGAAATCCGTAACCTCATGGTTACTGGTTAGAGTAACACAGCTCTTATCACTTGAGCTAACTTTTATTTTTTACATCAAATTAAATACCGCAATTATAATTATAAATGTGTAATTTATAGCTCGAATAATATCGTATTCGCACAACATTCAGCTAATTACATTACATTAATTTATTGAAAATCTATTAAAATAAGTCAAAATCAAAGAATCATAAAAAGAAGAAGAATCTTTACTTCTTCAATCGTAATCAAGATTATTCGCACATTTTCAGCAAAATCAAACAAATTTACGAAGATATAATAAACAATAATTACACAATGAGGTTAAAAGTTTTACCAGAATAAAAGTGTAGGCGTGTGTAGCTCCAAAAAAATGAGGAGAGAGAAAGTGACGAAAAAATGTCAGATGTCAGATGTGGGAGGAAGCTAGACGATGAGAGAGAAGTGAGCTTCCGACGCTTTTTTTTTTGTTTTTTGTATTTTTGTTTTCTATTTTAGGATAGTTTTAGTCAATTGTATAGCGTATTTTGGGAGGAAACCAAATAAAAAGTTTGCTTTTACAAATTCAATTTTGTAAAGTTTGTAAAAGAGTGACTGCTTTGCATAATTGCATGTTTAATGTTTGTAAATTTTGAAAATAATTGCTCTTTCGGTTACACATAAACCTTGTATTAAAGACCGCGTAAAATCAAATAAAAAGGTCAATTATAATGTCATTAGATGAATGCAATGAGGTACGGTTCTTCTGAGTAGAATATTTAAATATTAAAGTCATTACTAGTATATGTATTACGTGGATTAAGGTTCAGCCAGTAAAAAAAGTCTTTCTAAAACACCGTTATCAATAATATATTATTAGTAGTAGTAGTATATGTTAAAACCATTTTTTTTTTTGGAATTCGTCCCACTCATTTGATCGATTGAATTTGAAGTCATTAAACTACTTTTAATGGTAGACTTTAATCATTAGTTGGTCATGGAAAAAAAATATACTTTAATTAATAGCAATAATATGGTTAACACTAGTATGATTATTAGTGTAGACAAGATGATAAATTCATAATCTTGTAACAATTACTCGTATTATTTAGAAAATGGCACAATTAACACTAGTATCCCAACTAACCATCCTCTTACTTAACCGTATTCTAATTTCCAACGATAAATATACTCCCTCCTAGTCGGTCATTTCTTCCCTCTTTCCTTATTGGGTAAGTCGGGTTTTCTTCCCTCTTTCCCTTTTTGGATGTGGGGTTGTGTGTTTTGTGTGGTCTAAATTCATTTGTATGTGGGGTAGTCTGTTTTGTGTGGTCCAAATTCATTTTCTTAATTTTTGTGTAAAATGGAAAGGGGAAGAAATGAGTGACTAGGAGGGGTGTAAAGTTTAATACATGGATAATTTAATCATACACGGAGTAATGTTGTTTAAAGAATTAATTAATGATTGAGATGTAGAATACGCAAACAACGATGTAGGTCTACCCACCAACATCACCACCAACGAAGAGAAGTCGGTAACTTTTGACAAGACTTGAACTTTTGGTGAGTGCTATGTACAAGTGTACAACTACTAATACTACTCTCTAGTCTCTACCACTACTACGTGCTAAATGCTAATGCAACACTTGTCGTAACAATGTGTTAGGAAATTGACTGGAAATTGCACGTTATTAGAGTCTCATTTTCACTGCACAAATTTCGCAAAAGGTAAGGCAGTAGTAAGGCGCATATCTGTTGTAAGCTTGTAACAGGTTAAATAATACATATATATATAAAAAAAAAAAAAAAAAGAGGTAATTTATTTGCGATTTTCTACTCTTGTCTTATCTACTGAAGAGAAAAATTTGTTATTAGAAACTTGTGATGAACATCCGTCACAAAGAAGAGTTATTGTTTTCATTGTTAGATGTCGATACGTGACTGATAGCTTTGTGATAAACTACCAGGTAATAACATTCTCTTTCATAAAACCATCTTACAATGTCAAGTGGCTCAAAGGTAGAATAGGCTAAAGTTAACATTCAATTGTGTTTATTTTTTAATTTTATTGTAATAACTCAATATGTAAGTTTTCGGCATAAAATTTTAGGTTATAAAAATAATTACTCCGTATTTTGTTACAATTTTATTATTGACTAATTTAAATATAATTCATATCTAGAATATGATCGATCTTATACAAACAATATAATAAATTACTTGAAGTGAACTGAATCTAATAAAACTTAAACTGAATTGAACTTAATGGACTTAAACTGAACTGAATTAAATTGAGCTTATTTGAATTGAACTAAAATGATAATAACAGTTTAATGTTAAAATAAAGTGAACAGAACTAAACTAAACTGACTTTAATAGACTGAAGTAAACTGAACGAATTCATACGAACTGAAATTAAGGCCCAGTGAACAAGCCTTAATACTGCAATCTGAAATTGTAGTGCAATAGCTGAGGACAATGGGCCATTCCGTATGACTACAGTTCCTCCTGATAGTGAATCTAATCCCATTCTTATAAGGATCAGATAAGATTATTTAGGTCCTGTTTTTTTCGGCTGAAACGAGCTGAACTGAGTTAAATGGTGGTGAGCTTAATTAAAATAAATTGTATGGAGTCGAGTTGAAATGAATGGAGTTGCAGTAAGAGTTAAATTTGTGAAGAATTGAGTTGAATAGACCTGGCTAAAGCTAAACTAAACTATGTTAAATAGAGCCGAGCTGAAATTAAGCCAGAAAGAACAGGGCCTTAGTCTTGCTTGTGACGGATCCTACCTTGTGACGAGTCGGATCCCTCTCACAAGTTTGCAAGTGGGAAGGCAAGTAGGAAACTTGTGAGAGAGATCTGACTCGTCACAAGCTTGCCTTCCCACTTGCAAGCTTGTGAGAGGAATCCGACCCGTCACAAGTTTGTGACGGATAGTAACCGTCACAAATGAGAATTTGGGTTACATATGTATGTAGATTGTGTCAATATTGACTGTTGAGAATCAATATTTAAATGTATTGAAATGAATAAATATGTAGCCTCTATTTTAAGAGATGTTATAGGAGTTTCCTGAATTATTACTGTTACTTCTTTACTTAAAGATCACATAAAGGTTGATTATTCTATTGTTTGCTAGTATAGCTAAGGATATTATTATTGTTGCTACTTGAGACATTAGAAGAATGTTCATCGAGGTCATGGGTTTTAGCCCCAACGAACTTTTTAAAGAGCAAGCGTTAGCTCAAGTGGTAATAAGTATATTATCCAACAATGAGGTTATGTCACTAGAGATTCGATTCTTATATGTGACACAATACACACATTTAAACTAAGCTAAAAAAATCTATTAAAAAGTTCTATTTTATGATATGCGAGTTTGGGATTAAGCATTAGATTTATATGTAGGTAATACATTAAATTTGAGATGAAGTAGCTTAAATTTGTAAAGTCTTACTTGAAATATATGAGACTTATATTTAGAACCTTGAATAGTAAAATGATGGTAAAATAACAAAACCATATTTATTGGTTTACAAAATTCTCAGAATTTTGATAAATACATAGCTTTAACATAGTCGTGTATGGTTAGAAAACACATCACTTACCATGGTTGTGAACCTCTTTTTATCATGCGCGTAGAATTTATGCAAATAAATGTATGAGAAATGGTAATATATAAACCAAAATATTATAGTTTAATCTCTAATATGATTAGACAAAATTCGAATTTGTCGCATGAAAAAATTTATAATCTTAATTCTATTTACACTGATAGGAAGATTAAAGTAAAAAAGTTTATTTGAATTAGAAGTCATCTTTAGTCTTTACCTTTCAAAAGTTACCAATGATTCATGAGAACATTTCAAAAATCTAAACAATTCATAAATTCATATGAAAACTTTGTATTGTAGTCCTAATCCTAAAAGTGTTTCTTTTTACATTCCTTTTTTTTTTTTCCAACTCTTTAATTACATGCAAAATTAAAATCTCTCATGTAAAACTATCTCTCAGAAAAACTTATGTGAGATTTCTAATACAAGACGGTTTTTTATAAAACATACTCAAATTAAGAATTGCAAGAGTCTTTCAATTAGTCGATAAAAATAAAAACACCGATAGTTAATTAAGGTTAAAAAAAATAAGGAGTATTAATTAAATTAAAACTTAGTTAGTAATAAACTAACCGAGGTGTGGACGGGCAGTTGCCTGATGTTGTTGGTATAATTGTCGTCTCTCATCTCTTAAATCTTAAGGTAATGATCTCACCTAGTATTTCATTTTCCCCCAAATTTTAGGGTTTCGTTACCCTAATTTAATCTATTATTCTAATTAATTTCCCCAATTCTGCAATTACATGCATTAATCGAGTACCAGAGTATACTACGTTAGTTCAATTGTTATTGTTGTTGTATTTTGATCATGTCGAACGACGTCGGGGTGGATGAATCCGACGCCGTTTTGAGCGATGTTGAAGAAGATGACAATCCGATTAAGTTCGGGGATTCATCCTCATCCGACGTCGTTTCGGCGGAGAAATTCCGCGAATTGCTGGCGGAATTCGATCGCGAGAAGAAAGCGAGAGTTGAGGCGGAGAATGCGAAATCGGAACTTCAGAATTCGTTTAATCGTCTCAAGACGTTAACTCATGAGGCGATTAGGAAGCGAGATGAGAATGGGAGGCAA
Organism: Heliosperma pusillum; assembly: GCA_022085475.1. NCBI lineage: Eukaryota > Viridiplantae > Streptophyta > Magnoliopsida > Caryophyllales > Caryophyllaceae > Heliosperma > Heliosperma pusillum. The sequence continues at coordinate 69,707 of JAIUZE010002135.1, forward strand.
CGAGATGAGGTGGTTAGAGAAAAGGAGGAAGCTTTGAGGGAGAATGAGAGGTTGAGGAGTGAGTTGGCGGAGGTGAATAAGGCGAAAGACGAGGTTTTGGATAGGTTAGAGGAGGTGGAGAAGGGGAAGGAGGGGGCGAGGGCGGAAATTGAGACTGCTGCTAAGATGTTAGTAACGGGGATTGAGAAAATATCGGGGAAAATTAATCATGTTAAGAATTTTACGGGGATGGGGTTGCCTAGGTCGCAAAAGTACACGGGATTGGCTGCAGTGGCGTATGGGGTGATCAAGAGGACGAATGAGATTGTTGAGGAGGCTGTTAAGGCGATTGAGGTGGCTAATAAGGGAAGGAATGAGGCGCGGGAGTTGGTTGAGCAGAGGAATTATGAGATTGCTATTGAGGTTTCTGAGCTTGAGGCAAGTATTGGTAGGTTGAGGGAAGAGGTGGCGGAGAAGAGTGGTAGGATTGAGGAGTTGGAGAAGTGTGTTGTTGAAAAGGATGGGAAGATTGGAGAGATTGAGGATGGTATGGTGGAGAGAATTGTTGAGGTGGAGAATGAGAGGGATGAGTTGAGGAAGTTGGTGAATGAGTATGAGAGTAGGGTTAGGGAATTGGAGATGAAAATGGAGGATCAAAGACCTTTGGTTGTTGAACAATTGAGTTTCGTGTCGAGGATTCATGATCAGTTGTATAGTTTGATAAGAATTGTGGATGTTAGTAATGGGGATCAGGCGGACTTTGCTGAGTCTTTGTTTCTTCCTCAAGAGACAGGGTTGGAGGAGAATATACGAGCTGCATTGGCTGGGTTGGAATCTATATTTGAGTTAAGTAGGATTGTTAGTGACAAGACTAAAGATGTGGTGGAGGAGAAAAGTCGAGCAGTGAAAAGTTTGAATGAAACCGTTGCCCGATTGTTTAGAGAGAAGGAACATGTGGGGGTGTTGCTTAGAAGTGCCTTATCGAAGCGATTAACCTCAAACCCAGGCTCTAAAACAAATGCTGTTTTCAAAGTAGCGGAGAATGGCTTAAGAGAAGCAGGAATCGAGTTTAAGTTTGGCGCCTTTTTCGAGGATGAAAAATATGATGTATCGCAAAGTGAAGAAGGCACCCAAGAGACAAAGGATGATGAGATTTATGCTCTGGTAAAGTGTTTTTGACATTGTTAATATCTGTTTTAGTTCTCTTTCCATTTTTGTGGTAGGTTCATTGCAGCATTAATTGGCAGGCTGGTGCTTTGGAGGACATTATCAAAGATGCACAACTTCAGATAATTGAGCTCCAGCATTCAGTCGAAGAGCTAAGGTACATTCTTAACTTGTTTAAATGTTGGTATTGCTATATGTTAATACATGTTGTGGATATAAATGTGATTTTTTATACCTATGGCTGCTTCTTTGTTTCATGTCTCTTACCCTCGAAGGGTTAGGTGATGCGGGTTAAATGATTTTTTTTTATTCGTTCATAGATGATACCTAGCATGAAAATTACCTTATAAGCGCAAAATTGTGTTAGGGCATATAGCCCTATAGCCTATAGGGCATTTCTGTTGCACCTCAATGAAAGCGGTCTTGCCTAGAGCCTTAAAAGATACTCATGTTGTGCCTTACCCTTCTGTGCCTCAAGTAGCCTTTGCTAACACTGTTTGTAATACAAGGTAGATCATTGACGCTCTTCCTCATCTTCGGGTTGAACTGCTCAGCCTTTCAACAATGAGAGCATACTGTCTAGCATCATCTTTCATATCTGTGAATGGAGCAGAAAATTTTTAGGGGCCTTTCAAGTTTCCCATTACACCCCCTCCCCCCCTTTTCTGCAGCCGTCCTTTGGTGTTTGTTTACACTAGGAATCAAACCCTGTGTTACTGTTGCTCTAAGGAGCTTTTGTTCAAATGCTGTTTGAGGCTACGGTATATGGCTTACAAAATACAAATAGCTAAACTGTGGTTTATTTGATTTGGTTCATTCTTGAGTTAAGGGCAGAGTCAAGTTTACTTAAAGATCGTTTGGAGTCTCAAGCCAAGGAGCTCAGCCAGAGAAAGCAACGTATAGAGGAACTTGAACTGAAGGAACGGCAAGCGAATGAAGAGGTGACTTTTATGCTCTTTCACATCCCCACTTGTTAGTTTTTCCGATTTACATTTCAAGGATTTAAGGCTGGCTGCTATGAGCTGATCAAAACTCACGACAACTTTAATTTCTCAATCAATCAATGTTTTAATTCTTTGTTATTTCATTAAGATGGATTCTTGCTTTCGATCAAAGAGTTAATGGTAGCCGTAGCTCCTGCTCGAAAACCGGATTCTTGCTTTCGAGCAAAAAGCTAATGGTAGTCATAGCTGCTGCTCGAAACCAGTATTTATTAGTTGATCAAGCCAGTATCTTTGATATAGTCATCCATTCTTGCTTTAGATTCAAGGGCTTATGATGGATATCTCCGCTGCTGAAGAGGAAATTACTAGATGGAAAGGGGCAGCAGAGCAAGAAGCTGCAGCTGGAAGTGCTGTTGAGCAGGAATTTCTCACTCAGGTATCTTTGCTACTCAACTTTCATCCTTTACCCCGATGATGTTGTACCTCGTAGAAAAATAGATTGCGTATTGCTGATCTTTCTGGACTTTATGTCAATCATCTGAATATTCAATTAATCTAGTGACTGGTTCTTATCGCTGCACGATAGCACCTGTGTTTTCTTGTGTTTTAGAAATAGAAACATTTTTCTGTTTGGTGTATATTATCCTCAACTACGAGTTCTTGGTTCTCCGTGAGGGGAAAATGAAGTATTTGATGTGTGAGGGTAAGTCTTTATGTAGCCATCCCCGGACGCTTGATTCTGGAGACTTGGGCTCTCTGAACATAGTGCATTTAACATTTGAGCTCTTAGTAATTGACTCTGATTAGGATTTACGCTTGCTTCAAGGTCTCCTTCCTCGAGTTAGCTCACTAGCTTCAGTGGGTAAACATGTTTGACTCTTTGTGCATTGTCGATTTGATGCAATTGATACACAGCTAGTATTATGTATTTATGTCGTGTTTAATGTCTATTTTCAAGATCCACAAATGTAGTTGTGCATTTTGACATCATGGATATAGAGTATGTCACTTTCCTTTCTCAAATATCTCACTTAGTGAGACGTCATATTTTATTGGCTTTGTAATATAATGAGGTAAAGCAAAATGTTTCGCTAAACTCTGTATAATTTTGCACTATTATGTTGTGATAAAGTAGTCCGTGAAGGCATTACTAAAGGGAATTTTTATTTTTACTGATGCAATGTTATCAGACTATTTGTTATTTTTATTTGCATAAAATAACAATGGCCTTCTATCAATGATGGTAGATCTCTTCCCTCAAGCAAGAAGTTGAGGAGGCAAAAAGAGCAATGGTAGAATCCTCGAAAAAACTCAAATTTAAAGAGGAAACAGCAGCAGCAGCAATGGCTGCAAGAGAGGCAGCTGAAAAATCATTAAGGTTGGCAGACATTCGAGCCACGAGATTGAGGGATAGAGTCGAAGAGCTGACTAATCAGCTCGAAAGTTTAGATAAACAAGCTGATGGTAGGACTCGTTCCCGGCCTCGATATGTGTGTTGGCCATGGGAGTGGCTTGGGATAGATTTTGTTGGCCATCAGCGACAAATCGAGCCAGCAGAACAGCAGAACTCTAATGAAATGGAGCTCTCTGAACCCCTTTTGTGATTTGTACTCTATTTTTTTCACTTTCTGGTTTTGCTTCTTTCTAGTTTTGTCATTTTACGGGTTGTATACAAGAAGACTGCAGCTTTATATTTATTGATTTTTAGAAATATGTACAGTTTTTTTTTTTTTAAACTAGAAAATTCAAACTTCCTGAACTTTGTTTGGATTTTGACCCATCGGATGCCAATGAAGTTTCCACTTTGAATATTGAACCAGATATAAACTGAATATTGATGTATGTTGACGGTCTTGAGGATATTTGATCGTCTTCTGGAATTGAGCTTATTTATTCATTTATTATTAGAGAAGTGATATATCATGTATTTTTTTTTTTAGGCAGTAGTAAAAAGGTAATTTCCTAAAATTTCAACACGCTTTTAGCTAGCTTATGAGTTAAGCTATTTAAAGCTCGCGGAATAAAACTAACAATAAGACAATGAAAAGAAGGGAGGAAAGATTCAGTATCCTTAATAATACTACTAGTCTTGTGCTGGTGTTTAGTAGTTTTGTAGTTTGAAGACGAAATTGATGGCAATCGGATGACACATGCAAATGAGTGATGCGCATGCTAAAAGACCATCTAATGACGGCCCGAATGTCTAATGCTTCAGCTTGAGTATCTTCGCATCACGATAAACCTAATAACCCCCTGGATCATACATCACCCATTCAATTGATGCCCATGTGTTTGATTTCCAGCATGCGTCAACCTTCATACGAAATATATTGCAATTGTTATTGTAACCTACCAGGAAGAAAGGGTAGTAATCCCTAATCAATTTGATGCTTGCTTGATTTCCATCAAAATCAATTGGATAATTCGCCACCAGTTCCCCGATGTTCCCACGACTTGACTGCAGCGTACAACTCCTTTCTTTGCAGTCTAAAAAAATGATTAACTGAGAATGAGATCCGCTCAAAAACTAACTTATTACGAAGACACCATATACCCCATATTATAGAGAGGAAAGTAATAGTGACTACGAAATTATCACTGAGTGAAAATAGATATTTACACGAATTTATAATCCAATCTCCTATAGAAATATAGCTTGAATTATTCGTAGAGATCCTAATAGTGGAACTAGCCCATATTGTGACCTGTATCGTATAGTGGATCATGTCACTTCTGGTGAAATTTAGGACATGATAGAAAATAGACACATTAATTGTAAATAATGTATGATTTTATTTTTTAAATGTAATTGATATTAAATTTAAATAGTTGAAGGTAAAATTTGACTTTTAGTGTAATCCATTCTCATTTTTCAGCTAAACTCATATTCTAATCAATCTCTTTCAGTCTTTCGACCTCTGATTACTCGTTAATAGGTATCGATCCGTTTAAACGTGTGTTCGACAAGTGTCAATGTCGGGCACTAGACAACTGGTTATGAGTAGTGTTTGTGCTACCTAGGCTGACACGAGCCTGAAATGCACCGGCCCGACCTAAACCGACCCCGAAATGATCCGGGGCCAACCCTAACCCGACCCGAACTCTTGCACCCTGAAGACACGACCCAAACTTGACCCGATCCGATTGACCCGTTTGTCAGGTTTAGTTCCTTTAAAGTTTGCTACATTGCATGTAAAATCCATAGTTTTTAAGTAATCGTAACCCATGTTTACGAGTTCAAGAAAATACAATTTTTGTTTTCAAACTACTCGTATTTACGAGAACTAGAGTTTGAACGAAAAATTATTGCACGTGGAACATCTAGGAGTTTTATTATGTCTAAGTTATTCCGACTAAATGAATAAACTCGGAGTGACCAACTGACCAGGAACTCGACTCTCGAGTTCTAATTCAACAATGTTTTTGTTTAAATTATAGTCGATGTAAATATAAGTCATTGGCAAAAAGTCATAATTTTATATATATTCATAAACACTGAATTACAAACATTCAAAATTTTATTTAAAAAAAAATATTTCGTACAAAGTGATAAAATCTCGCCTAAAATTTCCGTATTGTTTGTAGCATATAAGAGCATCTCCAATGGTAAGCTAGCTTACCATTGCCACATAATATTTGTAAGCTACAACAACTTTAAGCTACAATTTACCCTAATGGTTTAGCCAACATACAACTAGCTCAATTGGACCCACATAACACATTTATCTATTTATTTATTCAATTTCTAAATTTTCAACATAAAATTAAAACTTTTTAAATTATATCATTATTTCTTATTGTTCAAAATTTTTTGTGGGTTCATTTAAGCAAGTAGCTCCATGAAGCTACTAGCTCAAAAATTTGGTGGATCATTTTGAGCAAAACTTGTCTACATGGACTACTCCAATAGTTGGGCTACCAGCTTGCAATTTTATAAAATTGCAAGCAAGTCCTCAAGGCAAACCATTGAAAATGCTCTAATAAGCCAAAGCACCGGCCAAGACAGGTATCAAACGTGCGGGTTGAGTTTAAGATCAAACTTGGTTGTTGTACAAGACCGTCTTACCATACGACCAATTGACATTGACCATTTTTTAACAAATAGTGATCACTTTTAGTTAAATAATGACCACTTTTCATAGCTAAAATGAATATTTTTTTCTAAGTGGTCACTATTTACTTAAAAATGATCATTATTAATTAAAAAGTGGTCACATTTTACAAAACAAGACGGTTGTATTGGAGACCTACAGCATACATGATACATTTACAAAGTACATGTACAGTTAATCAGTCAAATGAAAGTTGTTGAAAGTTGACCAGTCAATTTTCTCTTCAAAGACCAACATGATCCAGCAATCAACATTCTGCAACTACTATTTTATATTTTATATACTTCCTCCCTTCAACTCCATTCTATCACTTTCATTTTTGCACACTATTCATGAGTCGGCATCTAATTGCAATTTTCTCTCAATATATAAGTGACAATATATTCATGTGTGATCTTGTTTGATTCGTTTTTACGAGTACATTATTAATATCCAATTTTTATAATTTTCGCAAACACTTAGCTAACGATATTTACCGCGTAAAACACGTCTCGGCAAACGTGAAAAAAATATTTGGTAGAGTGGAGTTGAATGGAGGAAGTAGATATTAATCCCCTTAATCAACCAATCCCCAAAATATCTTTGTGGACAAAAATATTGACATTTCTTAAACAACTAGACGTCTAAACATGTGATTTAGTATGTAGTAATTCATTTTAATTTATAGACGAATATTATCCATCTTAAATAAGAATTTGTGTATACAAAAAAAATCGTAATTTCAAGTCGTTCATATATAGATAGGACTATAGGAGTATACAAAAATCGTGTTCTCCTTACCAAGTTACTAACCACCCAAATTAAAAGTCCTTAAATTTTATTTAGAAATAATAAATAAATAAATAAATAAAAAACCCAAAAAAACTCTCTGTTTCTGGGAAAATAGGCAGTCAGCAGAAGACAGCTCCATCTCTAAAACGTCACAATCTTTGATTATTCCTCAAAAAAGCTTTCAACTTTGAACACCCAATTCTTCATTACAACTACCCCTTCCTTTGATTTTCTTCATTTGTGTGCATTTATGTCTTTTTTTCTGCTAATATTATTTCATTTACACTAAAATAAAATCCAGAATTTTTGCATAATTTAACACAAATGTCTCTTTCTTTCAATCAGATTCTTCATAGACTTGTAAGTCTCTTCAACATTTTCGTCTAACACTTGCATTAATTAATTATCTACTAGTATTTATTTTTATTGTTATTATATTGGTGTTTGTTCAATGTTTTGTCTTCTCCCTTTTACTTAGTCAAATTCATACTAATTTTCATGTTTAAATTTGATTTTTCTTCATCTTTATGTTGAAAGTGTAGGTTAGACCAAATAATATTTAGCAATTTGCTAAAAAGATTCAATCTTTGAGCTATATATGGTTGAATTCATGAATTATTCTGTATTATTAGGTATTTTTGGAAGAAACCCTTGATTTTTATGTTTCAAATAATCTAAAAAAATTGGGTTTTTTGGAGGTGGGGTGGTTAGTTAGAGATGTTAGGTGATAAAGATGATGGAAGCCATGGTAATGGTAGGAGAGCTTACCTTAGGTCAGTTTCATGGACTGATAGGTCACCTAATAAACCTAACCCTAGTTACCCTAGAACCCAACCTAGCTCTAAGGTTAGGTCTAGCTTGCCACCCCTTCAACCGCTTTCGATTTTGAGGCGAAACGTTGAGGAGTGGCCTAAGGCGGGGTCGGATGATCTAGGGGTTTGGCCTCAGCCTACTACTCCTGGTGCTAGTAGAACTGGTGGGGCGTGCTCGATTCGTGGGAAATCGAGTGTGAAGTCGAGCGAATGCTTGAATATTGAGGTGCCTGGTAGAGAGTTTGAATCTAATAGAGATAGGCTTGCATTTTATGAGAAGGAATGTTCTAGGATTGTGGATCATATTTACTTAGGGAGTGAAATGGTGGCGAAAAGTCGTGAGGTTCTTCGTCAAAATGGGATTACTCATGTGCTTAATTGTGTCGGGTTTGTTTGTCCCGAGTATTTTAAGGGTGATCTTGTGTATAAGACTCTGTGGTTGCAAGACAGCCCCTCGGAGGATATAACTAGCATCCTCTATGATGTTTTTGATTATTTTGAGGATGTTAGGGAGCAAGGTGGTCGGGTTTTGGTCCATTGTTGTCAAGGGGTGTCTCGTTCGACTTCCCTTGTAATCGCATATCTGATGTGGAAAGAAGGGCAAAAGTTTGAGGAAGCCTTTGAGTATGTGAAGGCAGCCCGAGGAGTGACTAATCCCAACATGGGATTTGCTTGCCAACTTCTCCAATGTCAAAAGCGCGTTCATGCAGTCCCTGCTAGTCCCAATTCCGTACTAAGGATGTATCGGATGGCCCCGCATTCTCCTTACGATCCTCTCCATCTTGTCCCCAAAATGCTTGGCCATCCTGGTGAAGACAGTCTTGATTCTCGGGGAGCTTTCGTGATCCATGTTCCTTCAACAATATATGTATGGGTCGGAAAGCTCTGTAGCTCCGTGATGTCCGACAATGCTAGGGTGGCTGCTTACCAAGTAATCAAATACGAAAGGGCACAGGGTCCAATACTGACGTTAATAGAGGGCCAAGAGTCATCTGAATTTTGGAATGCCCTTTCTAGTGAAGAAAACCGACAAGAAGAAGGTGTTAATGTAGATTTTGGAGGCAGGAAGGTTAATGATTATAATTTAGATTTTGACATCTTTCAGAAGGCGCTTTCGGGTGGGGTGGTCCCACCCTTTAATTCGCCAGGTTCTCCCGACGAAACCCGTCTTCCTAACCGAGAAATCGGGTGGGGTAGACTGAGAAGGAAATTCTCAAAAGGTATTATGAAGGAATTTCTCTCTTCACCAAAAGTGACTGAAAATGATCCTGAAGATAATTTAGAAGAACCAGTTTCCCCAACTGCTCATTTATTAAGATCCTTCCCTACCCCTTTATCAGAATCTACTATACCCGAATCAAATGAAATTTGTGAAGAGTTCGAACTCTTTGTTCGTGGCGGTACTGATTCTTCAGACTATTCCAAATCCCCTTCTCTGTCACCTTCAACTTCGGGCTATTCCAGTCCTTTTACCTTTTCGCCCTCTTCATCTAACTGGTCAGACTTGTCCAACTTATCTTCCCAACCTTCGCCTACAGGGTTAGAATTGTCCGATCATTTGCCTAAGAGGAACCTAGATTCCGTTGAAATTGACAATAAACTTCAGAAAGAATCATCAAAATCCTGTTTAGATTCTTTTGATTCCACAAATGGTTGGAAATCATCGAGCATGTATTCCTCAAGTAGAGGAATATCTCCTTCCATTGCTGAACGTAGGGGTAGTAGTCCCCCGGCATTGATGTTTCGTCAAACGGCTGAGGTTGTTCATGTTCCTAGACCCTTGGTTAAATCCTGGTCATTTTCACTACCTGACATGAATGATGAGACAGTGAAGAACATTTGGGGGATTGAGCAAGAACATGAGGATATTACTAAAGCAAGTATAGATGAGCTAATGCCAGATGCAGGTAAACCTTTATTTCCGCCTGAACTTCAGATGATATCTATGACATTTGAGTATTTATTTCATTACTCGAATTTTCCGATTAATTTTCCCATATGACATTGATTGGATAAACAGAGCACTGAATACCACTCTAATATGTATTGAAATATATAAAATTTTGGGTAATGATCGTCACATCAGTATATTTACTGTTTAATTGACTTATGTGATCTCTGTGTGACATCATAGTTTTTACGCTGGTTCATACATAATAATTTGTGTCTGACCGCCTTTCATGCGAGACTAACCAATTAACTATCTATCCTATGAGAAATGCACAAGTATTTGGGTTGGCCTCACATGTGAGAATAGACTCACTGGCTCATAGTGATCAGTTTGCATGATGAACATTGGCTATGGAATGTACACGACTTTCATGTAGCAACTGAACTGATTCTCTTATACTTGCTGCTGATTTAGTCTCCAAGGTGTCTAACCGACGATGTTTATTTGGACAATGAACATTGGCCATGGAATGTACATGATTTTCATGTGGCAACTGAACTGACATTTAGATAAACGCTGCTGGTTTAGTCTATACTATAATTCTAGGGTACGACGGTTGTACCTTGTAATTTCACAAAAAAGTGACCATTTTATAGTAAATAGTGTGACCATTTTATGTTAAAAGTGACGACATTTAAAAAATGTTCATTTTATAGAAATAAAAAATGCTTCCTATTATCATAAAATGGTTAATTTTTGCGTCGTCGCACGGTGCAACCGTCTTTTGCATAGTCTCCAATATGTCTAACCGATGATTTTTATTTGGAAATTGCTTAATTTGCATGATTGTAATAGTAGCGTTTATGAAGCTAGGAATGTTCAAACTGTTTTGGTTGAAAATGGTGTCATTGTTAACCGTTTTATTACTCATAGAAAGTATAGTCTATCGCGCTTCATAAGCATCAGCTTTAGGACTATGAGCATTAGGCAAGGTCAACAACGAAGTTGTGGCCTTGGTGGTTACTGTAAATTTTGCTTGGTATATGGAGTACTTTGGAGTTATAGCATTGTTGCAATCTCAGGTTGGGTACTAGACCTAGTAAAACCAGCCGAGATCCCGATTGTCAGGTTTGGACTGTTATGCACTTAAACAAGTCTCACTTAAATAACCGTAATTAATGTTATGGCCTACCCGTCTCATTTCCTGAGTTAGTGTCTCGTGGCATGTCCATCATATCCGTCTTTTCACAGTTATAAATTGGGCTCCCACTAATTGGTTAAGTTGACCCTGCAGATTACTAGAGAACACGAAAAGTATGCACAAAGTCATAGATCCTCAATCTCGACCCGACTTCACAGTAGTCAAGAATTGAGGAGATGAAAACCTTGAAAGCTGAAGGTGGTACTGGAAACGCGTCAAGTATGAGCTTCCCAGACAGTGCCAAGACCTTCCTATATACCTGCGCGATTTTAGGAGAAATCTTAACTTGTATTGCTCAAAGTTTATGCACATAAGAATCCTACATGTTTCATACTGGTAGGACATCAGAATGTAAAGCAACCTTTTATTATACAAGAAAACTGGATCTCTTATGTTCTCGTCTATTGTAAATCACATGTGTGAAGCTTTAGACAGGTCACAGGGGCCTATCGGATTGTTTCCGGATCATTTTCAGATTAGGTGAATTCGGAGCAGGTAATTCTACCATGTTAAGCAAATTGCGGGCTAGTTGCATGGCAAAGTGGGTTACTTCTAAGTTTTAGGTCATTATTCGGGTTAATCCATGTTGGTATTATCGGGTTAACAGCGACCGCTAGCGTGTATTGTTATTGGATGACTATCTACCTAGTTAAATGTCTCAAATCCATGGAAGTATGAAGTGGTAGTCTGATAGTTGCAGTTAGTAAACTTGAAGGCAAAGTTTGTAAACGACCAAAACCCGACTGGACCAATTGTACCTTGTGGTGGTGTTAAAAGAATTATTCACTCTAAGACTAATGACCAAGGTTCAAACATTGGTCCCCTCAACAATTCTTAAACCAATATCCGATTGGAATGTAACATGTAACTATAAGTTATTGTTAATTTGTTACTCGTATTTCATGACTATGAATGTTCACGATCAAAATATTAATGAAAGCGTCCAAAAATCGCATGTATTCTCTCAATTTTTTTTTGTTCGGAAAGAAATCCTATAATAATCATTTTTCTTCTTTGACAAGGATATTATCATCAATTGGATATGTTATGAACTATGAATATCTAGTCATACACCAACACAAGTACACAACACTTGGTACACCCCACAAAATAATAGAGTTGAACAATAAAAGCGACGTTTACCGGTTGGAGTGGAGGTTTAACACTTATTGAAATATCGTCTCACATTCTCAATAGGAGTGGTATCAATCACTTTTAAAAATGATGTTTAACGGTTTAGTGGAGAATTAACACTTATTGAAATTGAAATATCGTCTCACATTCTCTATTTATATATATATAGAATAAAAATCGTATTATGATAATACTAAACTTTATATTAAGTAAATTAACTACTTACCTTGTGTATATATATAGTAGTTAAATTTTAGCTGCTTAGCGCAATAACATTAGACTGTGTAGCATATTACTGAAATGAAGCTTATCACTTTAATTATATTCTCTCTCTTCTTCTTGCTGCTTCTACTTAATAGGTACTTTTTTTTTACCCAATTTCTATAATGGACTATTTTACCTTTGTTTGTGGTTAAGGCTGCATACATCCGACTCCCTTACCCGCAATTTGCGGGAGTTATTGAGGCACTCGGAAAATGTTAATGTTGTAATTGTATATGCCATAGAGGAACATTGCATGTGGGTTTTCTTAATTATGGACAAATAACTAATTAATTACTCGTATCATTTTTGTTATGTTAGTAGTTTATTAAAATACTGTTATGGGTAAGTGTGATGCTCTCTGTTTATCAATTCCATCATTAATTAGCAAATAGATATATAATTTTTAACCTTTGTGTCCTAATCATTTATTTATTGTTATTTTTATTTCCCGTGAGGGTATTTTAATTAATTGTAAATAAATGATTTGACCGGAGAGAGTATATTTTAGTGATTTGATTGGTTTTTAGTGAAAATCTATGTAAATTGGTTTCGAGAGTCACAATTGTATGCTTTAGGAAGGGAAAAGTTGTGAACTTGCATAGATAGATGAAGTAGATGTGCTTTAGGAAGGGAAAAGGTGTGAGACCGTCTTATTCTAGAAGAAGTTGTGTGCATAGATAGATGAAGTAGATGTGCATGGTGATGATAATACTTTCAAAAATACCCAGAAATTATCATGGCTGATAATTAAATGTTATGTTTGTAAGCATCTACCAATTTTAGGATGAAAGGGGTTGGCACTGTGAGTGTGAGAGTATGAGTCTGTGATAGAACTTAAAATTGGAATTTCAATTTTGATTTCCCTAATGATTTGACATAAGTAATTGGTTTTGTAAGGAGAATTTTGGGTAAAGGCCAACAATTGCGCAATCCGTTATGGATCTCTCTAAGGGTGGGTACTTGTGGGTACGTCGAGATGTATGCATCCTTACCCTATTAGTCGAGAAGGGGATATTTTAGGAAGTAGAATACGATGAGAATGCGCAATTCGTTAATAGGTTGGTAGTCATGTGGAGGGATTTGGGTTTCAGATATTATTGGGGGTCAGGTGTAAATGTTTCGAATGTAATGGTAAAACAGGGTGAATCATTTGTCTCGAGGAGTCTCTTATGAGACGGTTGCACATGTGAGACTAATCCAAGTACTTTTGTATTCCTGATTTAATTTCATGGTTAATGAGTTGAGGTCACATATAAAACTGTCGCATAAGTTTTTTGTGCATTTGTCTTGGCAGGGTAGCTTCTAAGGGTTTAGTCAAGGCACAAGCGGTCACACCGCCTAGAGGTTGGAATTCTTATGATTCGTTTTGCTGGACAGTATCTGAAGAAGAGTTTCTGCACAATGCAGAACTTGTCTCACAACGGCTGCGTTCTCATGGATATGAGGTTCATTTGCCTTACATTAGATTTTAGAAGTTGTTCTTTCTTTATTTAGGCTCTTTTCTTACAAAATTGGTTTTTTTAGAGCAAAATGAGTGATTATAGTAATTTGTTTGCAGTATGTTGTCGTTGATTATCTCTGGTATAGGAGAAAGGTTCCTGGAGCTTATACAGATTCTTCAGGATTTGATGTAATTGATGAGTGGGGAAGAATGGTTCCGGACCCTGACAGGTGGCCTTCATCCAAGGGCGGAAAAGGATTTACTGAAGTAGCGAAGAAAGTGCATAGTATGGGCTTGAAATTTGGAATTCATGTCATGAGAGGAATAAGTACACAGGCTGTAAATGCACAGAGTCCAGTCTTGGACACCACTAAGGTACTATTCCTTTCAAACTATATGCCCTGTTGTAGTGGCATAGGAACAAGCATCGGTCGTGGATGTGTCACAAGTCTCACGACAGTATGAACACAATTGATTACTGATTATTGATGATTTAATATTCCACATTGAAATTTCCTTATAAGAAGGCCTGGTTACTGTAGGACTTACGCTTTATTGTTGCTGTTGCAGGGAGGACCTTACGTGGAAGGTGGATTGGCTTGGAGGGCAGATGATATAGGGATCAAAGAGAGGTCATGCACATGGATGCCGCATGGTTTTATGAGTGTAAACACGCAGTTAGGAGCTGGAAGAGCATTTCTGCGGTCTCTTTATGAACAATATGCTGAGTGGGGAGTTGATTTTGGTAATTGTTGGCTTCATTAACCAGACAGTTTCTTTTGATAGTTTCATTTGTAAGACCACAGAGTCGGACAGAAAAGAGGAGAAACTCATTTTCTTTCAAATATCTTTTGTAAAAAAAATGTATTTTACTGTATAGTATGAGAAAATTTCAGCTAGGGACCAGTAAAGTCAAATGGAGAATATAAATGGGATGGAGGAAGGATAATTAGTTTCATGACATTAATTAAAGCTTCGTTCGACAACTTTGTGCGTTGATTTGACGATTTTTTTTTTGTAACAGTCAAGCATGATTGTGTTTTTGGTGATGACTTGGACATAGAAGAAATTAGCTTTGTGTCCGAGGTATCAAAACTTATGTGTCTGATTGATTGGACACTGTCAGTGTTTTCAAGTTCAACTTGAGTTGACTTTTTTTTATAGGTCTTGAGGAAACTTTCCCGTCCGATCCTGTATTCATTATCACCTGGAACCAATGTTACACCTGCTATGGCCAAGAAAGTTGGTAATTTAGTCAATATGTACAGGATCACTGGTGATGATTGGGACACTTGGGGAGATGTGGCATCACACTTTGATGTGTCGAGGTAAATTTACGAAGGTTCATTTATCTTCTGCAACATAAGCTTGCATGCTGCATCTCATCAGCTAGCTCTTTTACCCTTTTATGGTAGAGATTTTGCGGCTGCAAATATGATAGGATCCAGCAGCTTAATGGGGAAGTCATGGCCCGACTTAGATATGCTGCCTTTAGGGTGGCTTACAGATCCAGGTATGTCTTGTCACGGTACATAGGAATGAAGGCCTTCAGACTTTTTATTATAGAAATCTGCTGCATCGTTATTATAATTGCATCATTTCCACTGCATAGGAGACTGTTGACAAACTGATTACCGAAAAAGATCAGTTTAATGCAGGGCACGGTTTACTAAATTTGTTCATCAACTATAATCATTATTTCTGTGGATCCCTCCTGAAATAATACGCTATGAGCGTTTATACACTGATACAGACTAAATTTGTAAATACTTTATTAATTTCGGCTATTTTTGGGATTCCCAAATAACCCAGGTTCTAATCAAGGTCCGCATAGGAACAGTAAGTTGAATATCGAGGAGCAGAAAACTCAGGTGCTAAGCTGGTCCCTGGTGAATTCTATTTTGAGTAGTGGTTCTTTTTCCTACTTTTATTCTTTTTCGCTGTTTTGAATACCAAATTTTAATTTGTCAGATGACTTTGTGGGCTATGGCCAAGTCTCCCCTTATGTTTGGAGGCGATATGCGAAAGCTTGATGACATCACATACAAACTTATCACCAATCCCACCATCCTAGAGATCAATGCTTTTAGTTCAAATAACAAAGAGGCACGTCTCACTTCAAAGTTCAAACTGCTGATGTTTGTTGAAGAGTTTGAATTCGGATTATAACTTGTATCGAACTAATTTTCCACCTTTCTCTCTGTACAGTTCCCATATATTACTGGTTCCCATGCTCCCATAATCGACCACCATAATTATTCCTCTTCACAGTCAAGACATAAGACAAAAGGTGCTCGATCGCACACAAAATCATTGACTCTTGCGAGCTGCAAGGAAGCCAAAGCAATGGGCTGGTCAATTGAAACCTTTGATCAGGACCTTTATCAAGTTTGCTGGAAAGATACCGAAAAACATGTAGCACCGTTTTGTCTGT
Organism: Heliosperma pusillum; assembly: GCA_022085475.1. Taxonomy (NCBI): domain Eukaryota; kingdom Viridiplantae; phylum Streptophyta; class Magnoliopsida; order Caryophyllales; family Caryophyllaceae; genus Heliosperma; species Heliosperma pusillum. Next base: position 85,857 of record JAIUZE010002135.1, read on the forward strand.
ACAAGAGAAAAGCTGGAGTGACATCGTATAACTTTGACCTCTACAATTCCTTTCTATTCTTAATTGTTGCGTTCTGCTTCAGTAATTTGTGGTATAATTCTATTATAGAGATGAAGAACTGGGCCATGGTACTCAATATCCGGGGAAAACACAGCTTCTGGCAACTACCAAAGCAGCAGTATGCTTGGGCGCCTCTCCAAAACAAAGGCTTACTTCGAAAGAATTCAAAAGAGGTTCATTATCTACATGCAAAAGGGATGCCAACCAGGTACTCTTATGTTGAACTACATTTTAAATTTGAGCGTTGTCACTAGGTTTTCCCCTTTTTATTGAAGCCAAAGACTCACTATTATTAACTTTGAAATCTGATGAATAACACAAAAAGTCTCTCCAAATTGTTTATGCTTCTTTTATTGTGAACTAAAAGTCAGAAGATATGATTCTTGATGCGGTTACTATGGGCAACCCGGAAATAGTCTGATTTTAACTCAAGGGAGGTTGCACGCATCCGATTCATCCCTGACTTACCGTAGGTGGATGCATTCGATGCACTTGGGTGATGTTATTGTATAATTGTTTTTATTGTTGTGTTCTCTCTACTGTTGATGTTGCAGCAGCTGCAGTCTCTATGTTACCTCAATTGTATTTTTCTTAGAACTTCCAAAGTCAATTGAGTCTTCAAAAATAGAAGTATATTGAGCTATATAGTGCTGATTCCGGTTTGATTCCCCCTTTTCATTCCCAGATGTGGAAATTAAACACCAACGGCACCCTCATGAACAGTTATTCGGGTCTCTGTGCAACCGTTCAAGCATTGGAAGGTAGTACTTCTAAAGTTGACATCTTGGTCTCAACAATTACATTCTTAATGTGCACAACTAACTTCATTATCTTCTGTGTAGCAAATGCTGTCCCTGTAGGAGTTCGCTCTTGGGTTGCAACTGGAAGAAGAGGTATTATTCAATTGTCTAATACTCTAATTAGTGAAACACAATTGTTGCCGCTGCTTTAAATTAAAACACCCTTAAGTAATTCTTGCCTTTGTAATGGCAGGGGTTGCGTTTTTGTAAAATTCTCATTAAATGACTGCCAGTAGACCTGGAAAAGAGCGTTACTCCGGCCCTGAGTTAACGCAATCCACAACGATGTGACATAAAATGACCTGAAATCACTAACTTCAAATTAAAAGCACATTTATGTACATAGAATATAAGAAAGATATTTTCACGATCTGATACCACTTGATTGGGAGGGACCCATAGTAAAAATGATCTAATTACACGGCACCCAAACAGACATAACTTAAACCTGGCTCAAATGATCTGTTTGCCTGATCTAATTTGTGCGGAAATCCAGAAAATACTAATTTGGCTTTCGTTGTCCCTAATCCTGTGCTGTAAAAGCTTTTGGAGTTTCGGGGTGCTACCTATTACAATGACATGTTCCCTTTCCGCAGGGGAAGTGTATCTTGCATTATTCAATTTGAACCAAGCGAAGACAACAATATCAACCCATTTTTCAAACCTGTCAAAGCTACTTCCTGGTGTAAGCTCGGGAGTTGCATACAAATGCTCGGAAGTTTGGAGTCGACAAGCCTGTCAGATAAGTGGAGATTCAATATCCATGAATGTAGAAGCTCATGGGGCCGCATTGCTTGTTCTTGTTAGCAACTAGTCGTAAAATATAATGAGTGTACACGATGATGAAGAACTTCACATACAAAGACCTTTTGTACCTTGGTAGAAATTTGTTATATGCCACTTACTTCTTCACATAATAAATCTTTGTAGATTAATGCCCACCTTTTTTTAACCCCATTTACAAAACTCCCACCTTTTATATGTTTTTTAGTTGAAAAATGTCCACCTTTTTTAACATTTCCTCCAAAAATCTCACCCAAAGCCCACTTTTTCTATAGTACAGTAATTAATAAAACAGAATTTGTAGGCGATATCAATCACAAGTTGGCTTAGGCAAAAATGAAGTTATTTCATGATTAATATTCACTAATGTGTTTTTGTTTTGGGAAAATGGGCTTTTGGTTGGAGTTTTAGAGGAATAGTTAGATGAGAGTTTCAAAAAACTTTTTTTTTAAAAAAAAAAACGAGGTATATAAAGACGAGTTAAAAATTAACTCTTTTTACTAATATACTGGTATCTCTGATCTTGCTACGATAATATTACTAATCTTATATATTCAATTGCTAACTTAGTCTTAAATAAGAACCTTTCAATGTGATACCAATTCAAGCATTAGTCGAGATAATCTGATATTCTTCTTTTAATAGTCCGAGTCTTCGGTACCTCGGGTTTACTACATCACAGTAAACTCCTATCGCTAGTCGCTACCCCCTGCCCAATGCGAAATCTCATTTTATATTGTTAATTTCATTATCCTTATTATACAGGGGATTCGGTTACATGGTAAACTCGGTGTACCTAAGAATTTCTTAGTTGATCTTATAGTGAAATATGTGTGCTTAATGCAGTAGAATCCTTATCTGATACTATTTGATCTATAGCCAAAATTATCATCATTCATACTAAATGCTTTGTACACTTTTTGCATTGTATGGCTTTTTTGTGGATTTGTTAATTTTATATCATGTTATATGTTATATAGGAATATTGCATGTCTAATTGCAAGAATTAAATTGCTGATAACAATGTTGTTATATATATTGAGTACAGAAAATCTTATATTTGTGAGTTAACTATGCATGAATACTTCCAAGTAGTGTTTTGACTTCTGAGTAAGTATTATGTCATTGTTGTAAGAATACCTATCAATTATAGTAGAATTTTACGATTGCATGATTCGAAAGGTCATGACTGATTACGATCCTTTGTATGATTTAAAGTTGTAGGGTTGGACTACACTATTTGTTTAAATGATTCAGAATGCGAAAATCTTTATACGGTCTTACAACATCTCATTCTATTCTTGTTATAACAATTCTAACTGTAATTTCAATGTCATCTGAAAAATATCACACGGAAACACATACTCTGTCTGAACTAAGAAAGGCAGTGGAGGGACAGTGGTTGGACCTCTCCCTAGATTAATAAGATCTGTCGTCGTTCAAACATATGACTAACAAATGACTATGAATGTGGAAGCCGTGTTAGATAATTTATTTTGGCAGCGTAGCAGTTAATAGTTTACTGAAAGCACAAGCGAACACACCACCCAGAGGTTGGAATTCTTATGATTCATTTGGCTGGGCAATTTCTAAACAAGAGTTTCTGCAGAATGCAGAACTCGTCTCAGAACGGCTGCTTTCTCATGGGTATGAGGTTCGTCTTGTCTTTCATTAGAGCATTGTTTCTTTATTTAGCCTTCTTTTCTATAAAACTGGATTAATAGACCGGAAATCAGTAACTATGGTAATCTGATTGCAGTATGTTGTTGATTACCTCTGGTATAGGGAAATAGTTCTTGGGGCTGGTCAATATTCTTCGGGATTAGATGCAATTGATGATTGGCGAAGAGTGATTCCTGATCCTGATAGGCGGCCTTCAATGAAGGACGGAAAACGATTTATTGAAATAGCAAAGAAAGTGCTCAGTATGGTGCTGAAATTTGGAATTCAGTCTTGTAAGTCGGGTGAATCAAGTTTGACTCGGAGTCATTTTTATTTTATGTAGACAAACTTAAGTGTAATTTCATGAGTCATTTAGATCATCCAGACCGGGTCATTTTCAGATCAAGTTTGGGTCAACTCGGGTCTCAGCCAGTCACCTTTAGGTCTAGGGTCAGACTTTTTGGGTGAGGTTAATTTTCACAAGTCTAGTAGAATGAGTGAAGTCTCATCGACCTGGTTTTTCTCTTTTCTGGTAGAGATTTAGCGGCTGCAGAGATGATAGGATCCAGTAGCTCATCATGGCCTGATTTAGATATGTTTCCCCTGGGATGGCTTACTGATCCAGGTATGTCTCATTACAATACATGGGAAACAAAAGCCTTATAAAGTCTTTGTTAAGGCTAAACTGCTGCACTGTTGCTATAAATTGCTATCATGACGTATTCGATGTATTGAACTTGAATATTTCAGATGATTTTGAGGGTTATGGCCAAATCGCCCGTTATGTTTGGAGGAGATGTGAGAAAACTCGATGACACCGCATATAATCTTATCACCAACCCAACCATTCCGGAGATCAATGCTTTTAGTTCAAATAACAGCGAGGCAAGTCTCACTTCGATCAAACTGTTGTTATCCATTGTAGATTTGAATCGTTGTAGATAATAACTTGTGTTAAACTCAATTATCTGATTTACACGTTGTTCTTTGTATTAGGAATATTAGAAACATTGATTCTTATCTCTTGTCTCTTGCGTATATTGTTTATTATCACTTCTATATCTTATGAGTTGTACACTACGATTAGTTATGACTCTTAACTCTCCAGATTTGCATCGTGTACTCTTGTTAAGCCAAGGCCAAAGCGATAACAATAAGCTTGTATTCACTTAAGTGTAATTTCTGTCACAAACTAGGAGCAAGAAATTTCTCGATACACAACACATGGCGTCTTGGTTGCTTGCCATTGTCTAGAAATGTAACCTTCCAAGGCTAAAGATCAAATCTAAATGAGTTTATGTGTTTTCTTAAAGTTATATTTTAACTTTTTGACGTCAATACTCAAATTTGACTGAGCTAAGTGTATGTATTGTTTTTGTAAAGAATTGTAAGCTTGATTAATTCAATGATGCAGTGGTTGCATTTTATAGCTACTGTACAAGTATGAAGAATATACTCCATCCGTTCCAATCATTTGTTTGTCTTTGATTAAAATACCCTTCACAAACAATATAAAAGACAAACAAATGATTGAGACGAAGGCAGTATATTGTTATTAGAGGAGAAAATAAGAGAGGAGATACGTTCTTGATTTGCTACTCCTTGATTGTTGGAGATTAATATGGTTTTTAACACTTTAAGGGTTATATGGTAAGTTTTTTTTATATTTAATGTTTACGACTTTATGTGAATAAAAGCTCAGAAAATTTAAATTATTCATAAAATTTACAACAAAATTTGAACACTTACATGCAAGGGTGTGGTCTATGGTTAAAACTTGGGTGAAATTACTAAGGGTCTCATGTTCAAGCCTCCACAAATAATTTTGTGGAGTATTTATGGCTTAAGGTTATACCTTCTAAACTTCGAGCGTGTCACCCTCAGGTGTTTTACCTGGTATCTTTCTCTTCCCTGGCCCGCCATCCCACCCCACCAGACCGCCTCAATTCGCCCCCTACCCCAACTTGACTCGCCCAACTGTATGTTTGGGCAGCCCTAAGCTTGATCATTGAAGTAAATTATAGCTTACAACTGTTTACAAAAATGATGTGGCAAAGATTACTTACCATTGGAGATACTCTAGACAAAGCACAATGTTTAGATATTAGCAAAAACATTTGTGCTATTCATGCAAGTGACAAACTATTTGACTTATTTTAAATTAAGACGGATATATCTGTTTTAAGAGATACTTATTGAAAAATGAAGTAGGTTGATCCTATCGATAAGTCTAGTTTTCTTATCCTATAAAAAAACTATAACGGTAGGAAATTATTTGGTGTAATTGGTTTCACTTATGACGGGCATATCCGTCACAAGCTTGGAAAAGGACAAGTAGGGATCCAACATGAGAATTTGTGTAGCTCGTGGTACTTAATTGGAATGGTCCTACACAGGCTACACAACACCACCACACCCCTCGTGGTGCTCTTACTGCAATCTGTCATACATGCATTTATCAATAATCAATCATTGATTCATTTTGACCAAAAAATGTCCATTTTATGCTAACTAGTACTCCCTCCGTTCCGGTTATTTGTTACTTTCGCTTTTGACACAATTGTTAATAAAATGGTAGGAAACCATTTGTGGTGGTACTTACTGGATGACATGTGGATAATAATCCCATTGGGTGATCAAATTACTCATAGATTACCATCATAATATAGAATAATAAACAAATGAATGAGACACCCTAAAATGGAAATGATAAACAAATGACGGGAACAGAGGTAGTAATCACTTTGAAATAGATGTTTTAAATTTAGACAGTAATCACATACGATTTAAATAATGGAAAAATAAAAGAAGCGTTGATTATCTTTTTTTTGATGTTAAATGAGGCAAAATATAAGTACAACATACGGGAATGAGAATTTGAACTCGTGATCTTTTGACAAAAAATATCCGCCTTTAATTACTAAGCTAGACGCTAAAGTAATAAAGGGTCAATGATAAAAATACCTATCGTTGATTCGTTGTTGCTCTTTCAATCGTGTATCCACTTTTTCTTCTTACTGATCATCAAATATCATCCAAAATCTTCGTATCTGTAGAAAATCTTGCTCCAAAATTTAGTTTTAATGTATCATTATAAATTTATAATTAGGATATTTATAGAGTGCCAAAAAATGAGTAGGTGTGATATTTGTGTTACTAAAAATTTCAGGAAAATTTGTGAATTAAGATGTTTCCTCTTAATTTTGGCTTTTGTAGCTAATAGAAATGATTATAATGCTTATGCTATACTGCTTCCCATGGGAAATCAAATCCCAGCCATTTTTAATTTCGGTGATTCGAATTCAGATACCGGTTCATTCTCTGCTGCATTTGCTGGGGTTCCTTACCCGAATGGCATTACCTCTTTTGGTAATTTCTCAGGGAGACTTTGCGATGGACGACTAATCATCGATTTTATTGGTATGTTACGGTTTTTTCACATGTTGACGGTTTTTTTAACATTAATAAGTTAATTAGAGAAAGAATGTTAAAAATGCGTTTGTACATCAACTTTATTTTCATGATATATTTTAAAACAATCTTTCCGTGATTGGCTTATTAACGCACATGTTAGAAAACCGATTTAGAACTAGTCTCTATGTATTATCATTGGTAGGTAATCTTGTAAAGCCGAGACTCGTTAACTAGAAATAGCACGATCTTGAAATTTTTAACAACTCAAGTATGGTGAATTCTAGAGATCATACTGAAGTTTATATAGAAATAGTTATATGTATTTCATATGAATGTGTGCAGCTGAGAAGTTGAGTTTGCCATATTTAAGTTCATATCTGGATGCAATTGGGGCCGACTTCAAACATGGCGCAAATTTTGCAAGCGGTGGGACGACAATTATGCCAACCAACGAGAAACTTTATGGTTTCGGGGTTTCTCCTTTTTCTCTTAGTATACAACTCTTGCAGTTTCGACAATTCAAAGAACGAGTTTCAGAGCTGTATAACCAAGGTTCGTTTCAATTGCTAGACAATACTCCAATGTCAACTTTGACGAGTGAAGAAATCCAATAGTACCACATATGAGTATTATCCCACATCGATAAAAGATGATAGAATTGACCACTTTCTAAGAAAAGAGGTTACTTCTTCTATTGTCTATTGATTTTAAAATAGAACCTCATTGGACTTATGAAGCGGACTCACTATAAACATTTATTTGATTTTCAGATGAAACCTCGGTACTTTTAAATCACCTACCAAAACCCGAAGACTTCTCAAAGGCACTTTACGCATTTGACATAGGTCAGAATGACATTAATTTGGCACCAGTTCAAGGTTATAATTTTATACCTGATTTGGTCCATCATATTTCTCAATCTATAGAGGTAACTTTCCTTGTGCTTAAAATTGAATATTGTTTTTGTCGGTTGATTCATGTGACGCTGTGACGGTCACACAAAATTGTTACCCGAACCTACCCGATATGAATGAGAGCTAGCTTATGATATAGTATGGTAATTGGTCTCTCTTAAATGGAAATACTCGTATCTATCTAGGCATCTCACATTAAAACGGGCCAAATAGCATCTCACATTCTCATTGTATACATATGAAAACTTTTTCGCTAATATCTTCTAGGCATTCTGCTTTTTTTTTTATCGATGCAATTTGACCCGTTTTAAGTTTGAAATTGTGAACATTTATAGCTGACAAAAACTGACCGATGAGAACATGCTCGGACTAAGCCGAGGCCAAACCGATAACAGTAAGCTTGTATTCACTCAAGTGTCTTTCTGTCAGCAACTTCACAAACTAGGGGCAAGAAATTTCATGATACACAACACAGGGCCTGTAGGTTGCTTGCCATTGTCTCTGGAAACATATCCTTCCAAGGCTAAAGATGAAATCGGTTGTCTAATATCCGTCAATGAATTGGCTCAAGCATTCAACTTGCTTCTCAAGGATAAAGTATCTCTGCTCCGAACCAAACTTCAAGATTCATCTCTTGTGTACGTGGATATTTACTCAGCAAAATACTCTCTCATACGAGATGCAAAACGATATGGTAATCTTCTTACTCGTCATACATTCCTAAATAACGTGAGTAATGCGAGACATATTATAGTCGAATTGTTAGCTAAAACAACAATGACATTACCCCAATACCTTGAAAGTTTCGGTGTACAGTGAGGATTGAGTCCACTGAATACTTCATTTTCTTTGGTCGCCACAGGGGCGATTTTGATGCTAACGGGACTTGAACTCTAAGTCATAAGCACCACCTCTCACGACTTTACCAATTAAACTAATTGACATTTCTCCCGAATACGAAGTACTTCATAAGATAAAAGATGTCGTTTTTAAATAATTATTTAACCATATTTTACTTAAGTTATTGTTATGGTATGATTCTAGGTTTTCTTCATTCTTTTCGGTATTGCTGCGACGAATGCTTCAAGAATAACAATCCTTACTGGAATAGAACAATAGATGACCAAATTCCTGCTAATGCATATTGTGACGATCCATCTAAATACATTAGTTGGGATAGTGAACATTATACTGAGGCTGCAAATTATTGGATTGCTAACAAAATTTTTGACGACTCTCTTGACGAGTTCAGCCCGACACAATAGGCTGCGTGCATGTTTGTCAGATGCTTTGGAGCGAGGTAAAGTGGCCGTAATCGATCTCTTTAAAATTCGACCTGATATAACCGGAATTATTGGTTTTAGGAAATCAACCTATTATTGCTAACTTTGTATAACATTGTAGTATGATAATGGTACACATCTCCTTGATATTTTTAATAAGCAGGTGTATGATTTCTGGAATAGATGCAATTAACACCATCAAAATTGAATAAAAAAAAGGGATGAGAATATAAACAACCAGTTTTACAAGCAAAGAAAATTATTGCAACTACATAAACATCTCCTGAGCAATTTACATATTTACTAGCTCTCTGTGTAGCTTTATTAACACGATGACTTTATTAGGTAAGCTAGCTCAGTGTGGATAATGAAAATACGATACTTCAATTCGGTTTACCAACATCATTAGCACCAGAAAACATGGTTCCCTGACATAAAAAGGAATTACAATAGTAATAACAGGGTTTTATAAGAAATTTCAACTTATTAGGAAAAGTGATATTGTAATCAAGTTAAAAATTTAAGAGGTGTTGTGGATGGAATATATAAGGCAAATCGGATTAATCGTCAAGCATATCACAAACAGCCATAATCCCGCTAACTGGGTCCACCACTGCTACGAGACTTTGGCAGCTGCTGCAATAAGTTTCCAGAAATTTCGACATTTCTTGGCTGTTTTATCAGGTTGGTTATAATTATGCTGGTAGTGTTGTTGTTGTTGCTGGTAGCTCGGTTGGCCGACATTATAATAGTGCTACTGCTGCTGATGCTGCTGATGGTACACTACCTGTTGTATTGGAGCCGGTATTACAGCCTTAGCATCGTTACTTCTATTGTGGGTATGTCCATACATGCTCCAGTAATCCTCACACTTCTCGTCTATCATGCACCTTACATGACAAACAAGCTCTTGATCAGCCGACATGCCACATGTAGGCCCATCCATTGACGGCCCCTCCAGTGTTGCTCGTTCGCAGAATCCACACTCGCTAGACACGAGATTCTGTTTCAGGTAAAGCTTATCGCCCTCATCTGTTTCGATACAGTGAGGCATCTTCATGCAACAAGGGTGTAGGAAAATGTAAGTACCGTTTTCAAGGGGGTGATAGTACCTCCACCCTGTCACGGCTATCCCACAAGCAGTAAGTACATAAGTTTTTCGATTTAGGGAACTGCTCGAATTGAAATGTGAAGGGTCGGCATTCAAAGAAATGATGGTGGGCTACCTCGGAAGTCGTTAGACATTCTTCGTGGAAGCCATAGTCGCACCCGTTTGTGCACTGATACATGCTTCCGTACCCAATCTCTTGGCATCCGTCCCATGAATATAAAAGGCTATCATTAAACTCAGTTGCTGCGACCGCCCGACCGTTAGATGTCTGCACGTCTTGGGCATCACAGGGTGTTGCATTTTTGCCGTTGTGTTCTTTTGCTGAATCATTGCATACAATGAACAATTGACAAAAAAGGATTTTGGAATATATGTAGAATTTGTGACTTTATTTACAATAAGACTATAAGAGTAGAGGCGGATCTTGGTTATAGTGGGCCTGGGCCAGCCCTGCTGGACTTTGGCCCAAGTTCATAAAATTATATCGCTATTTTATTCATGTTAGTGGATTTTTAATGGTTGCCCTTCATCTACAATTTACTGTAAGTACTAGTTTTATTGAAAATTATAGTCTATTTTATTTACTCTTTTCTTTCCTCTATTTTTATTCATGTTAGTCGAATTTTCTTCCCTATTTTCTTTTCTGGATGTGCGGTTGTGTGTTATATGTGATCTAAATTCATTTGTTTTGTATGTGGAATAACATGTATCGTGTACTGCAAATTCATTTCCATTCTTGTGCAAAAAGAAAATAGGAAGAAATGAGTGGATAAGAGTAAGTATTCCTCCAGATATCAAAACTATTAACCTTTGAGTTTTCTTCTATAATTAGCAGCCTGTTTAATTTTTCCTCAATCCTTATATATAACATAGAGTATATGATTTGTTGTATATTTATAGTATTAATCATGATTAATAAAATTCCTAAAAAAAAATTGAACTAGCAATTTTAAAACTACATGTTATGCTGGTTTTGTATGAGTATATGGAATTTAAAAAAATATACTCGTATATATTAAAGCAATAAATCTATATTTTCCGATATGCATAATTCTGGTCCCCTTAAAAAATTCTTCCAGGATCCGCCACGGCATAAGACAACCTCATTTTAGGAGCACCACACCTCGACCCCTTAATAATGACTTTATCAAGTAAGCTAGCGCAGTGTGGTTACTGAAAACCCGATGTTTCATTCAGTTTAACATGTATACCACCAGAAAACATGGTTTCCGATCCCGCTGTTCATACCGGTAGCTCTGATTTCAACAATTAAAGCTTCGAAAACAGTTGAACAACGTGAGCACGGTTAATCTACATTCACCACATAAACTGTTATCGAAACTCTTATTTGCTGATAAGACGGCTTAAGAGCTTGCTTTAATCAACCATTGTGTGATTTGTGGAATTAAAATGGCATGAAGACAGTACGTTAAGAACATATATAAAGAAGATTCACAAGAATAATGAATATATCATGAGAAAATGAAATATTAACCATACTAAGTATTATAATAGTACAATATAGTTCAAACTAGGTTGGAGGGAGTAATAATTTTAGAGGTGCTATGGATGAAATCTATATACGATTTTTCTAACGTATACATGTTAATAAACTAAATTAGGTAAGATTAACAACATGTTCTCCTAATTGGCAAAAATGAGTTCATACCTGAATATCACATGGGAATATGTTGTTAATCTTTACCAAATTTAGCTCATTTAATGGCACACGTTAGAAAAACCGATATATAAAAAGCAGATGAGATTAATCGAGCGCATCACACACGTCAATAATCGCGCTAACTGGGTCGACAATTGCTACGAGAAGTTGGGTAGCTACTTTAGCAAGTTTCCAGACATTATTTTTACCTTTCTGCTTGTTTGGTTTATCAAGTTGGTAATACTGTTGTTGTTGCTGCTGCTGTTGCTGGTTATAGCTTGGTTGGCCAACACTATAGTTCGGCGGCGAATATACATACATCCTCCAGTAATCCTCATACTTCTTGTCTTTCATGCACCTTATGTGCGCAACAAGCTCTTGATTACTCGACACGTAGGCCCATCCTTTGACGGGCCCCTCGAGTGTCGTTCGTTGGCAGAATCCACACTTGAGAGACACGAGTTGTTGTTTCAAGAATAGCCTGTCGCCTTCATCTGTATCGATACAATGAGGCATCTTCATGCAACAAGGGTGTAGGAAAATGTACGTATCGTTTTCGAGGGGGTGATAGTACCTCCACCCAGTTACGGTTTTCCCACAGGCCGTACATAAGTTGTACGAGTTGGGGAATTGCTTCAGTTGAAGTATGAAGGGTCGTTGCTCGAAGAAATGATGGTGGGCTACCTCGGAAGTCGTTAGGCATTCTTCGTGTAAGCCGTAGTCGCACCCGTTTCTGCACTGATACACGATTCCATACCCCATCTCTTGGCATCCGTCGCATGAGAATGAAAGGCCATCACTGTAAGCAGTCGCTGCGACGGTTGGATGTCTGCACGTCTTGGGAATCGCAAGGTGTTGCATTTTCGCCGTCGTGTTATTTTGCTGAATCATTGCAGACAAAGTACATCATTCCACTATGGATGACAATTGATAATGGCTTTTGGATATGGTTTCTCTGTATCAATGAATAGTTTACGTTTACTTTAATTTTTGGGAGGAAAAATTAAGCAAACGTAAATTATCGACTTACACGGCGGGTGTACTAGATTTTATATTAATGTCTGAGTTACAGTCCAAAATACACTAATCCACATGATTTCTATATCGACTGGATGACTTGGATCTATGTGATTTTCCGCCTATACAAGGTAAGGCGATTACTAGTTTACTACACGTTACACAATAGGGTTGTTACTTGTTATTTGGCCGAGTATGGGTACGACTTTTGCTTAACAATTATACGCATAGGTGAGTTTTCACCAGCCCCTACCTTAATGACGCCCCTAGCTAGCCGGACTACATACACAACCTTTCCATCACGTGATCAAACGCAACAAGGTTGTTTTCCATGACTCGTAATAGAAATCCGGTACAATACCAACCAATCAATATTTTTCATGATATAATAGGCGCAAACATTTTAACAAATCATTTAATTTTATGTAACTAGCCGGAAACAAATAGACACCATGCCATTCACACACCCTAGGACATTGGGGTTTCCAGACATTTGTTAAATTTGTTGACATCCTTTAGACTTCATAATAAAAAGAAATATTCTCCGTATAATAAATCACAATAAAATTGATCTCTCCCTCTATTGTTTCTGGGTACGCCACTGATAGACCTTGTGCATCGATTCAATTTATATTTACGACAGAAAAAAAAAGGGCAAGGAACAGTAAAATTACCAATGAGAATAATCATCAGCATCCAGCACTCAGAGTCAGAGGTAGTATTGTTGAGCGTTTGATGCACAGTTAACATTAACTGGAATCTCAATATACGCAGAGATGCTAACTTCTTTTATTCTACAGACATCGTTATATTTCTGCATGAAACTTGTTGAACCAAATAAACAGCTGTATTATATATTGATCCTTTCAAAATTGATGGTGATTGCAAAGATCAACCGTTTCAACGGTAAATACATTACAAGAAAAAGGTGAAAAAAAACCAAACTACACAGAAAAACAACTACATCGACCCATTCTTTAAATATTATAACACAAATTGTTACCTAAGATCATTTTTAAATAGGATTAACCCAATAACAAAAAAGTCTAATATACTAAATTAACACTAATTGTGCGGAAACTTCGATGCCTCTTGTTAGGCCACTGCTTTACATGTGTCCACGGTTCATTATAATATGATATTGGCCTTATTGGACCAAGCCCTTACGGTCTACGGATTTAATTTTGGGCTCGTTCCCAAAAGGCCTCTTATTTGTAACTGTAGAGTAACTTTTCCAAAATTCAAAAATCATAAATTTATACCAAAACACAATTAGAAATCGTTTTTAGGTTTTTGGGAAAATTAGCAGTGTTTTTATGAAGATTAATAGAAGAAGAAATTTGTTTTTTCAAGAATTACGAAGCAATAAATTGAAGTTCTCCATTGCGTAGTAAAGTTTGTGAAAAAATTCATTGGATTAGTAAGCAAACTCACTTATGTTTGTAACGAACCAGATCGAGTGCGTACACACGAAGCATGTGTGCGTACTTTTGTTCAGCAAACTCGGCAAGTTTAATAAGTTTGTGTGTAAGTTCAGTAAGTTTGTTAAACAAGATTCAGAAGAATATATTTGCACAACAAGTTTAACAAGCCAAGCTAAGTAACTACACTGAGTATGGTGAGTACTTTTGTTAAGCAAACTCCGTAAATTTGTGTTTAAGCTCATTAAGTTTGTTAAGCAATATTCACAACTACTCCCTCCGTTCGGGTCATTTGGCACAAAGACCGAGAAGAGGGTAGGGTACTTATGAGAAACCTACCCAATATAGAAAGGTACGTAAACTGGTGAATGAGACACTCTAAAATGGAAAAAGGTAAACAATTGACCACGGAAAGATAAATATTGTATATATGTTTAAGAACACATTATTACATATGTAAAGAAGGATTTACAAGAATATATGATTGAAAAATTTCAGAGGAGTTGTAGATGAAATATAAATATACAAGTCAAATGAGATTAATAAGGAATATCACAAATGGCCATAATCCAGCAAACTGGGTTCGTCACCAATACCAGAAGATTGCCAGCTGCTTTGGCAAACTTCCAGAACTTCACAGCCTTATTAGCCCCGAAATAGGTATGTCCATACATGTTCCGGTAATAATTCTCGTAATTCTTGTCTTTTAGGCACCCTATATGACAAACAAGCTCTTGTTGATGAGTCGAGACGTAGGCCCATCCTTTGACGCGTCCCTTGAGGGTTGTTCGTTTGCAGAATCCACATTTGTGGGACACGAGTTGCTGCTTCAAGAAAAACTTGTGATCATGATCTTCCTTTTCGAGACAATGAGGCATCTTCATGCAACAAGGGTGTAGGAAGATGTAAGTATCATTTTCGAGGGGGTGATAGTACCTCCACCCTGTCACGGCTTTCCCACAAGCCGTACATAAGTCACTCGAGTTAGGGAACTGCTCGAGTTGAAGTGTGAAGGGTTGTTCGAAAAAATGATGGTGGGCTACATGGGAAACCGTTGCACATTCTTTGTGCAAGTAGTAGTCGCACCCGTTTGTGCACTGATAGCACCTTCGATACGCCATCTCTTGGCATCCGTTGCATATGAATGCAAATCTATCATCATATTCAATCTCTGAGACGGTTGGATGTATGCATGTCGGGGGCATCACGGGTTGTTCCAGCTCCAACTCCAACTCCGTTTGTATGTTCAAGTATGGCATTTTCTGAATCATTGCATACAATCATTGCATACATCTAATATTCATGATTTCTATATCTATTAGATGACTTGGATCAATGTCATCTTCCGCATATATATATTACAAGGTAAGGCGATTGCTACCTGTTATACAATATGGGTGTTAGTGAGACGGGCATGGGTACGACTGTATGAGTTTTGCTTAACAGCTATGGACGTAAGTGAGCTTTCAGTAGCCCCTGCTTTAATAACATCCATAGTCGGACTATGCAACTAAACATGGCAAAGCTGGTCCGACCAGAATAACCCAACCCGACAAGGATGATTTGAGATCCCAAAAATTAAATTACCCAAACAGTGTGACCCGATAGACCGGGAATATCCCAGCCCCAAGTGACCCAAAATGACTTGTTATGTCAAAATCCTAATCTAGAACGACCCGGCCCGGAATTACCCCATCTAGAGTAATCTGACCGAAAAATGACCTCCCTAAAATGGCCTTATAAATTGTTGATCCGAAAAAAAAAAAGTGAATAAATGGAAGATGAAAATTAATTACCAATATGATCATGATGAGGCTCAGCAGTCAAAGGAGTAGTATTGATGTAAACACCAACTGGAAGTCTGGAATCTCAGTGTATATGCAGAGCAGTTGGCTTCTTAATTTACAGAGCTTACAGATCGACCTCGTCTTATTTCTGCATCAAACTTACTTGTTGAGCCGAATAAACAGCGGTATTATTGATCGTTTCCAGAATCGAGAGTGATGGCAAAGCTCAGCCGTTTCAACGTCGAATACATTACAAAAAAAAACTACATCGACTCGCTCAACTGTTTCGACGTTGAATACCTAATGAATAAATCAACACCATCGACCCAATCAACGACAGTACCTTAAAAAAACACTACTACATCGACCTTGTCAACCGTATCAATGTTGAATACCTTGCAAAAACAAATTACATCGACCCACTCTATCGATAAATTTAATGTACTTTCGTTGAGTGGGTCGATTGTGTTGATTTGTATATAGTTCTTTTTTTTTTTTTTAATGTTACTCATTCTCTATCGATAAATTGCTTACAACAAGGGTCGAGTTGGCGACTAGTCAGGCGGAAGGCAATAATACCTCAAGTCCATGACATTATCACTGGAGCACTGACATGATAATGCCTTTATTACAGTCTTACTTATATTTATTTCTATGTTCATCTGGGGTAGCGAAAACCTTCTTCCTCCTTTATTTTTCTGGTTTTTTCTGGGTTACGCTACCCCTTGCTACTCACTAGTGTCGCCTTTGTATGTACGCCATTGGCCTTGTTCTTTTGGACTTAGTTTTGATTAACTTAACTGAAGTGAATTTATGGACGCTGAACTTATAGAAATATGGGTATGATCAATGCAACTGAACTTATGGGAGCTGAATTGGCATGAACTGAACTTATAAAAACTTAACCAAACTAATAAGAACTAAACTGAACTTAAAAAGAGTGAATTAAAATGCAAAAGAACATGGCTTAGCTCATATGAATAATAAATTGGCCCAAAGAAGAGTGTTATAATAACAACCCTCATTCATCTCCTTAATTAACCGCATAAGATCACATTCGATGAGACACTCAAATTATGCATCTATGCGACTATATCCTCTTACAATTGTACAATTTTACGTCATTATATTCACATTATATCTCTTGGTATGGGCCTACCAGTTCCACAACCAACAATTTTTTTGCATATCAACATTTTCCGAACTTATAAATACGAGTTATGGTCGGTAAAAAAAAAAAGATATCAACGTGCAAAATGACAAACCTTAAAAATAACATGGTAAATTTTCAGTTGTTTTTATATTGTTAACATTAAGAGCCCACTTTAATTGGCAACCTCTATGTTCCGACAGACTCAAGCCGACTAGCCCTACCATGGAGGTGTCAAAGATATTTTGATACGGCACTCTATATGATAGATGAACCATCTCAACCAAAACCTTAAGGTGATGGTTGAGGCCCATATATTATAGTTATATTCTATTACTATATACATTTATTATGAATCATTTACCTCATGTATGTATATGCACCCTAAGATTAAAAATTAATCGATTTTGTCATTCTGATGTTCAGTATGTCAAGTCATCTCAAGTGTGTATAGTCACCCTTTAATTCAAAGTTCCGGAGATCATCGCAAGCAACTACGTCAAAAATCGAGAATTTCACCCTCAACTTAGTCAATAATTTTGTGTCGCATGAGAATTTGTGTTTTTAGTTATACTATACGTATATAGTGGTGTTTCATTACACTACACTAAATCTAGCAAGGAGTAAAAGATTTTGTTAATACAGTCGATAACGACCAAAACATATAGAAGCGATATGACTGGAAAAAAAAGGGGATACAAAATTACAATTATCACAAACGAAAGAGAAATTATAAATTTAGAAGCATGTAGCTAGATAGCCTCATATACCTTGTTCGTTTAGGACATACCCCTCTCCACTCAACCGATTCTCAACCTTTTATTAAAATACTTCTCGCAAAAGAATAATACGTAATGAACCTGTTGAATGGAAAGGAGTATAAGCCATAAAGGCAAGTGAGTTTAATTTATTCATCAAGCAGATCACATATGGCCATAACCCCGCTAATTGGATCTGCAACTGCTCCGATAAGTTTGGCAGTTGCTCCAGCAAGTTGCCAGAAATTTCGACCTTTCTTTCTTGTATGATTTCCATTGTATTGTTGTTGTTGCTGGTAGCTCGGTTGGCCGACATAATAATACTGATGGTGGTGGTGGTGGTGGTGATGGTGATGGTACTCTACCTGTAGTACTGGGGCTGGTGCTACAGCCCTATCGTTCTCGTCCTCGTCAACATCCTCATCCTCATCCCCCTCTTCATGAACGGTATAGGGATTAAGATCCTTGAGTCCTTTCTGTTCATCTGTATTTCCATACATTATCCAGTAATTCTCATCCTCCATGTCTTTCATGCACCTTACGTGCACAGCAAGCTCTTGATTGGCGGACATGTATGCCCATCCATTGACTGGCCCCTCGAGTGTTGTTCGTTCGCAGAATCCACACTCGAGAGACACGAGCTGCTGCTTCAAGAAAAGCTTATCACCATCGTCTGTTTCGATACAATGAGGCCTTTTCATGCAATAAGGATGTAGGAAGATGTAAGTACCGTTCTCAAGGGGGTGATAGTACCTGCCCCCTTTTACGGTTATCCCACAAGCAGTACATAAGGATTTCGAGTTAGGAAACTCCCCGAGTTGAAGTGTAAAAGGTCGCCGTTCGAAAAAATGATGGTGGGCTACCTTGGAAGCCATTGTACATTCTTCGTGCAGCGTGTAGTTGCACCCGTTTGTGCACATATACGTGATTTTATACCCCGTCTCCTGGCATCCGTCGCATGTGTATGAAAGGCTATTATCCTCCTCAACTAGTGACACGGTTGGATGTATGCACGTCGTGCGCTGAACGGATTGTTGCATTTCCGTCGTCATGTTCATTTGCTGAATCATTACATACAACGTAAATTCATTCTACTATGGATGACAATTAATAGGTTCTAAATTTAGGTCGAAACTCTACTGGTCTAGATGAGATCTATATCTGATTATCTTCTGTATGACTGATGAATAATGTCATCTTCTGCCTACACAAGGTAAGGCTAGCGCTACACAATAGGAGTGTTAGCGGGTCGGGTATGGGTATGAGTTTTGGTTAACATAGTTGTTTTCAATAACTCATCATAGACCAACAAATACTTCATGATTTAACAGGCAAACAATTTGACAGTCATATTACTTTACTAACCGCAAATACATAGGGCTTAGGCAAGAAACATGTGCATCAATGCAATATTTACGACTCCCCAAAAATAAACTCCGTAAAAGGTAAAGAAATGATTGGGAAAAAACACAACGGAATATCAAAATTACTTACCAATGAGGATCATCGACACTCAGCAGTAGTATTGTGGGGGCTTGATCGATGTACGATTCAGAGAACATGAATCTCAATATATGCAAAGCTGCCGGCTTCTTATTATTCAGACCTTTTCTCTTTGTCTCGTCACTGTATCGAAATGTTCAAACTTGCTTGTTCTAGCAAATAAACAGTCTTATTATTGATCATTTCGGAACTGAGAGTGATGGCGAAGCTCAACCGTTTCAATGTTGAATACTCCGCACATTACAAAAGAAAAAAAAACAAAAGATTGGAATCACTCTTCAACGACAAATTCATGCTTCATTGTATATAGTATTCAGAATATTGCCTAAAAGATTTTAGATGCTGGTAACTTTGTCGAAAGTAATTGGTAAAAATCGAATTGTGTATTGCAAATCTGGTTGCAGTGCAGTTCTTTAATTTTTATTCTCCTCGTAAAGGTAATAAAGGAAACTCGATTTTTCACAACAAAATCAATAAACCCGAAAATAATTGAGATTTCTTTGGAGGCGAAAACTTCTGGGTAGGCAACCTGCATTGGAGTTGAACTTCTTCTGACCACTGTTGTCCGCCAACCGCCGTGGGACTCCAAGCCAGTTAATTGAACATTCCAGAGCTAAAATCGCGTTAATTTTTACACTCTGTTACTACTTAGTAGCCTGTTTACTTCCATTTTGAGTCGTGTATTTGGGTTAACCGAGATCTTTGGAGATGATCCGCAAAATTGTGCTTAATTCTATGCGGTATATATATATAATTCACAAACCCATTAAAGTTTAATCCATACAACAATGTCAAAATCCAAACATACAAAAAGATCATAATAATAACAACCAATTTTACAAAATAAAATTGTCACAGCCACATAGAAGATATCACTATCCCTTTCGGGTATAAAAATGTAAGAAACGTAACTACGTAAGACTGTGTGTAGTATGATATGTAAGTAGGAGAACTTGAAAGTTGAAAAAAATAGTCTAGCCAGAAATCATGATTACAATTACAACAAAATATCAAACAAAAATGGAAATAATTAAAAGTGTAGTAGTTTATACGAGTATATAGAAAGAAAGCAGGAAGTTTAAAGGTGTCCAAATAGAATGTATGAGGCGGAGAGCTTCAAAACAGATCATTGATAGCCAATGTTGTGCTAGTTGGGTCTGAAACTGCGAAGGAAAAGAGAAGTCTAGCAGTTACTTTGACGATCTTGCAGAAAACTCGACGCTTCCGGCCTGTAGGCGTAGTTGTTGCCAAGGCTAAATTATTATTATGCCAGCCTTGGGCTGGAGCTGCAGGCCTAGCCGGGACTCCGCTGCTGCTGCTAGGCCCAGCCCATGGGACGAAACTGTGGTAGTGGTGGTACTGCTGTTGTTGTTGCCCTAGAACTGGCCTAGTCATTGTCAATGCTACATTATTTGGCTGATGGCCAGCATAATTTTGCGGATAATTATTGTACACTAACTGTTGTCTTGGAGTCGCCACTTGTTGTTGTCTTGGGGCCTGCCTTTGGGCCGGTAGTACCTGTTGTCTAGGGGCCGGTCTTTGTCTTGGGGTCTGCCTTGGGGCCGGTACTACCTGTTGTCTAGGGGCCGGTCTTTGTCTTGGGGCTTGTACAACCTGTTGTCTAGGGGCCTGTCTTACGGCCGGTACTACCTGTTTATCTCGCTGTTACCCGACCCGACTTGTCTTATGCGGTTCATGTCTTATCTCAGTTCTTACATCAACCTCGCCACGAGCACATGTTAGCCGCCTTACGGGTTGTTCGTTACCTCAAGGGTAGCCCCGGGCAAGGCATTCTTTTTCGCTCTGATAGTGATCTTACTATCTCTGGCTGGTGTGATTCAGATTATGCTGGGTGCCCTGTGACTCGTCGCTCCGCCACTGGTTGGTTTATACACCTTGGTGCTTCTCCTATTTCATGGAAGACCAAAAAACAGCATACGGTCTCTCTTTCTTCCGCTGAAGCAGAATACCGCTCTATGGCAGCTCTTGTCTGTGAACTCAAATGGCTAAAAGGCCTTTTGGTAAGTTTGGATGTTGCGTTTCCCTTACCTATGAAGCTTTTTTGCGACAGTCAGTCCGCTCTGCACTTGGCTCGTAACCCGGTTTTTCATGAGCGTACAAAGCACATTGAGGTCGATTGTCACTTTGTTCGTGATGCCATCACCGAAGGTCTTATACATCCGGTTCATGTCTCGACACACGAGCAACTCGCGGATGTCTTTACTAAAGCTCTAGGTGTTACTCAGTTTTCTTATCTCCTACGCAAGCTGGGCATTCTTGATCTCCATGCTCCAGCTTGAGGGGGGGTATTAGGCCTAGAGAGTATTAATATTATTAATTACCTTGGTTATCCAAAGGGTGGTCATCAATTGTCTGGTGGTCCCAAAGTTGGGTACTCCAAAGGTCCATTGTGTAATTATAAGAACCATTTCATGAATCAATAACAATCAGGCTTTTCCCTCACACTCTTTAACACTGTTGTCTAGGAGATTGTCTTGGGGTATGTACGATCTGTTGTGATGCTACCGGCCTAGATGAGTTCCTATGCTCAACCCACCGGACTATCTCGTCGTCCTCATCTGAATCTGAATATGAATCAGAATATGAATCTGAATCTGAATGAATATCGGCATAGGGGTTGAGCCACCATGGTCCTTTCAGTGCCTCCATATGTGCATACGTGGTCCAGTCGTCAAACAAAGTATCTTTCATGCACCTTACATGACAAACGATCTCTTGATCAGACGACACGTAGGCCCATCCTTTGATGGGCCCCCCGAGTGTGGTGCGTTCACAGACTTCACACTCGAGAGACACAAGCTTTTGCTTCAAGAAAAGCGTATCACCGTCGTCTGCTTCAATACAATTAGGCATTTTCATGCAACAAGGGTGTAAGAAGATGCAAATACCGCTTTGGAGGGTGTGGAAGTACCTCCACCCTGTCACGGCTATTCCACAAGCCGTACATAAGTTACTCGAGTTAGGGAACTCCTGTCGCTGGAGAGTGAAGCAACGTTGTTCAAAGAAATGATGGTAGGCTACCTGGGAAGCCGTTATACACTCCTCGTGCAACTGGTAGTCGCATCTATTCGAGCAGTTATAACAGCTTCCATACCCCATCTCCTGGCATCCGTCACATGTGAACGCAAAGCTATCA
Source organism: Heliosperma pusillum (assembly GCA_022085475.1). Taxonomy (NCBI): domain Eukaryota; kingdom Viridiplantae; phylum Streptophyta; class Magnoliopsida; order Caryophyllales; family Caryophyllaceae; genus Heliosperma; species Heliosperma pusillum. The sequence goes on from JAIUZE010002135.1 coordinate 108,337, forward strand.
TCGAACTCAATAGCAAAGAAGGTGCGATGTCTGCAACAAGGTTGTCGCATTCCCGGCACGATGTTCATTTGTGCCATCTGCTCTGTCATTGCATTCATTTTGATTATTTCTTTTACCAAAACTTAATTGTTGTTGTACTTCACCTTAACATTTGAGAAAAACAAGATCGTCAGATTTCTACTTCAACACATCTAACCAAACGACAGTAATGAAATGACATAAATATACTATATTGAGACGGAAGGGTCCGAAAAAAAAAAGACAAATTGAAGAAGAAAAGGAAATACCAATGAGGATCCTGTGAGCAGTAGTATTGTTTTGTGTTTGATATTCAGTTCACACCAACTAGAGTGTCTATATATAGCACTGCACGCTTCTTAGTTCTTACTGAACAAACTTTTTCTCTCAACTTGATATGAGTAACAAACTAACAAACTAGATTACGTTGACTATTCACTTGATATGAACAAGGCGGCCCATAGGTACAGCAATTCAACTCTTAGGGGCCCATAAGACAAAAGGCCCAAAAATTTTCAGTTCAACCTTTTAGGATGTAGAAAGAAAACCAAGTTCTTATTCGACGTCCACGATATGTAGCGAAGTTTCTAATTTGTCCGTTTTTATATTATCTCCAACATAAATCACAATATATTAAAAGTTTCTAAAGTAACTAAAAAGTATTAATAGAATCGTCAACTTTTTAATAATTGTTTCAATTCCGCCACTAAAATCAACGAGCTAAAGATGAAAGTAATCTAAACTTGTAATATTTTTTTGTTAGTTTTGTAGATTTAGGAAGATTAGAATAGAATCGTCATTGTTAGAACGGATTAGCGTAGAACGGATTAGCGTAGAACGATCCACGCGCCAAACATTATACTTAGATGATTTTTAAAAAAAAGTTACCAAAATAATTTGAAAAAAAAAAGTAATTACGGGAAAAATACTTTACATAAGACAAAATAAAATGTCTAGGAAATAACATGATCTTTGTCCTATGTAAGTGGATCAGTATTTGACCCGTCTTTAGCTTAAGACGGAATGTCTTTGTTTTAAAAGAGAGTTTGTGGTTAAGAAAAAATACCCTTAACTTGTTCCAATAAGTTATTACTCATTATGAAAACATTAGCAATAAGTCTTAAATATACTCCGTATTAAATATCAACCAGTGTTAAATATAACATATGAAAACATTAGCGATAAATTTTCTGATTTTTTAGGAAATATTTTGAGAATTTTAACATGGTGGCCCAAAAAATTTCGGAAAGATCTACTTATTTAATAATTAAATACAAATTAAATATTTTCAAAGGAAAAAATCATAAAGCAAGATCAATAAACCTTAAAATAATTAAATACAAATTTAATAAGGATTTAAGGCAATTGTAAAATATTTTTAAATTTATACTACAATTAAAATATTAAAAATCTTTAATCCATGATAATAGACAAATTCAAATACCACATTAAATTATTACTCAGAACAAAATACAACTCTTCTCTTTTAGGTTGAGCATAATTAAATAAAAAAACTCTAAGAAAGGAGTAGAATACTGACATAAAATTAGGCCCCAAAACTATAATGTCATAGAGAGTTTATTACAGGAATTATTATAGATTGTCGATAATATATTATGCATCGTACATTTTTTTCCCACTTTTCTAACATTGTACATGGCTTTATCTTATTGGAAAAATATTGCAATGTTATTGAATTCAGGAAAGTGAAGTCATTCACCGAATTTTATACTTCGTATGTTACATAAAGCTCCCTCGCTTTGACTATGATATTTCCTCTTCTATTTTTTCAAGATTAAAGTTATAATCCTTTGGTAATATGCATATAGAAACTATAAATAATTGTGATATTATATTGAAATATTTTCGTTTTGTAATAAAAAATTTAAAGCAAAAGCTTTATTATACAAATGCAAAAAGCAACGGTCAAAGTCGCAAATCACGAGCGTGTGTATATTCAATGATATTTAATTAACGTAATCTCTCTAAAAAATATCCGTGCAATTCTGTCCGGGTTTAAACCTAGTTTATTTTATTGGAACTCAACCTTCTCTATTACAATATTATTATTATTTATTTTATAAAACTGTTGTTTATTATTATCTTCTTTTTTATTCTGGTTTTACACAATCAGTATTTGTTAATTTTTCAATTTAAATCTCTTTGCCGGCATTTGTCTAGGTATGTATAACTCCATTGTTTTCTCTTTGTTTTTTTGATTAATATTGTAATTTACTCTGATTAACTTAGTTTTTGGGTCGCTACTCGCTATTTCAAATCTAACTGGGAAAATTGCACCTAAAACTTACTTAAGGCTAATGAAAAAGGGTCACTTCTAATAAGTATAGGGATTAATGAAAAAAATTAGTTCAAGTGGTTTGAGCTTTTTTTCCTCTAACTTTATTGGGAATTCGATTTTTATTCGTGATATAATACGCTTCCTCAAACGAAAAAAAAAAAAAACAAAAAGGAGTTAATAGAAATAAGAATAGCAAGACATACGAGTCAACATTCATAATTGAATAGTCAACGTAAACTACTTTGTTACTATTATTAGGCTTATACATTGTAAGTCAACGTAATTTAGTTTGTTATTATTAGGCTTATATAAATTGTAAATAATATCTAGATATTTTTTAACTCATTCTTTCTTGTATATAATAGGCTTATACATTCTTGTATACTACGCTATATAACCACTCAGATTAGTGGCGTAGCCAGAGTTTGTACTTAGGGGGTGAAAAATTACAGTGGGGGCAAACGAGTATTGGTAAAAGAGAGAAATAAAATATTTACATGTCATTAATTAAAATGCACGAGGCCGTTTTCCAACGCATGATTTATATAGTAAAAACTGGGCCGAGACTCGAGAACTATTCCAACCTGCTAGTATTTCATAAGATACTAAATACGAACAGTTTAATGAGCCATTTTACCTTGTTAACCTGAAACACAGACAATTAATTATATACCTTACGCTAGAAACCTGTTTTACCGATGCAACTTTAACTACTGCATCAAAAAAGAGAAGCAATCTAACCGTTCAATGCTTGGCAGTAGTAATCTTTTCGGCTGATGTACAGTTCAATGCTCAATCTCTCTGTATATATTTAGAGCTGCCGGCTTATCGTACTGACTTTTCTTTATCCAAAACGTGGTGATCATGGCGAGCTTGTCTCAACTCTCACAATCAACGTTGATTGTTTTAGCAGCTAAACAGTATTATTGGTCGTTTCAGAATTGCAAGTGATGGCAAAGCTCAACCGTTTCAACGTTAATTATATATTACCAATAGCCAAGCAACTGCATCAACCCATTCTTCAACAAGTTCTATTGGTTTAGAATCGACGAGTAAGGCAAAGGTCAACCGTTTCAACATTGAATATATAATACTAAAAGCTAACTGCATCGACCCAGCCCTCAACAAGATCTATTGGTTCAGAATTGACGAGTATGGCAAAGCTCAACCGTTTCTATGTCGAATATATATTACTAAAAACAAATGCATCGATCAACCTATTCTTCAACGACAAGTCTACGAATGGTTATGGTAAGTAATCATGGGAGATGAAGGAAGCCTAGAGAAGAGCAACTAGTTCTTGGTGCTCGTTGTCAATCGAGATTTTAGATTTACGAGATATTGTATTTGAATGCACATAAAATTAAGTAATTTACAGCCATTAAGCAGACGATGAGTACATTTATGTCAATGCATCCCTGCAACATAAACATATTTTAGACATCATATCACATGAACAAGCGAAATGCTCAACAACAACAACCGCCTTTAATTTGAAACTGTCAGTGAGCAAGGCAAGATCGTAATAAAATGTAAAAAGTTAAGATGCATGTCCCAGTTGCGTCCATCTGAATTGCTTAATGACACCTGAAATTGTCATAAAATTCAGGGGAGTGTTTCAGAAAGCCGAAAACTTTGATCACCACTCGGCAAAAATGAAAGCAATGAGATTAATTATTATCTAAATTCCATTCAAAACACAACATATAACGTACCAATTAGTTCAAGGTTTATTCTTCAGTGCATCGTAATGTCCATAACCATCATAACGAACAAGAATCGGGTTATGTGTACCATACTCGTGACCATATTCCGTTATCACTTTAAGTTTACTGGTCAACTTATCGGGCATGTAAACTGTGATAGGCATCCTGAAATTTGCAATTTGCTGCTGATCAGTTGAAACAGCATTCTAAGACAGTTTCTTATGACATAATTAAGCAAGTGTACGCATTCCTGTATCTGTACAACTGCAGGTCTTACGAATCAAAGACTGGAAATATGAATATACTTACTGTAGAACATGTGAGGCCATCAGAAGCTCAGGTTCGCCTCCCCAAACATGGGACTGTCTCATCTGACAAACGTACCTGTCAAATTCATCCTCTAGATACCTGAAATCGCATTAGACGGAACTGATTATCACTCATCGGCATAGTTACCAGAACAAGATATGATTCCTAGAGATAGTATGCAGTAATCTGCTAATTCGATGAATTACCATTCAGTATCTTTCCGTCTTTTGATCAGTTCGTCGACTACCTGGAAAACAGAATATTTAGCTGTCAAAAGGCGGTAGAAGCTACAAAGGTAAATTATAAGCTTAATACGCACGAGAGGAAGAATTTTTTAGCTGTACATTTTCTCGAAGTTCATTAGCGAGTTCCTTTTGACGGCTCTCACTTGGCGCTGGCTTTCCTCGTCGAAGACAGGCACCATAAACAACAGCCCGAAATAAACAACTCCCATCTCCAGGTATACCTAAAGAAATCATGAGTGCATATGCATTAAACTGCTGCAGTAGATCGAAATTCTACATGAGAATTAAAGTGATACAGGAAACATGAAGCCTTCCTGCAAGTAGTATACAATGAATTCTAGTGTCAGGAAATTCATCCTTGACATAAGCTCTAGTTGATCTAAGTTATGGCATTCCCCGGCCTCGGACATAGGCCTAGTCCACTACCCCCACAGCCCCACTACCCCACCTGACTTACAGGCTTACAGCTATAAACCAACTCCGTTACCTCAGGGTTCGGCGAAAGCACAGCTAATTAATCACAACAATAACCCATGCCTCAGTGCCTGGGGGCCTCAAATATGCATAGCCTTATGCATGCGACTAGAAAAACAAAGGGTTGTTGAAAATATGGTGACAATTACATCGGCCGGCTAATAGTCCGACAAGGAGAAAAATCATACACTTTAGTGAGTCGTTTTGCTTTATACAACTATAGATTCCAAGCTCAATGAACAGTGGAGTCAAGACATATTACTAAGTCATTTGTTTACTTTTGTTTTTTGAACAAAGACCAGGGAGAGGGAGAGGAAAAGTGACCATTTTGGTTATTGTTAATGAATGACAAGTGGACAATAATGTAATTGGATGGTCAAATTATCCATCAAAAGTCTTCCCAATATTGCAAGGTAATAAACACATGAATGAGACATCAAATAATAGAACAAGTAAATAATTGACCGGCATAAAGGGAGTATATTAGTAGGTTAATAATATGCCGAAATATAATTAGAAGACAAATTCTCATTTAAAACGCACAATATCCGTCTAAACCTTAAAACGGATCAAATACATACCAAATCATCTCACTTGCTACCTGGGAAATACCAAAATGTTGTCTTTATTACCACTATGTGATAATATTTGACTCGTCTTAAGCTTACGACCGATAATGCTCGTCGCTTAGTGTAATTAGAAGGCATACCATGCTCATCATCATCCATGATAGTTAGAGATTTTTCCATGAAACAAGAGATATCACTAGCTAGCAATTTTGATGGGAATAACTTAACAAGAATAATACGTATGTAAAATTAATAAGACAACATACTACTAAAGCACGTAACTTAACTCACAAAGCAACCAATTTCAACAAGTAAAGCATATTCAACAACTAAAAACAACTCTTGGAAACTTGCAAAACAATTTAATAAAACCCAAAAATTATGAACAAAAAAAATGTAGAAAAATGCATACGAATTGTTTGGAGTTTAGTGGAGTTGTAACTGGGCATTTAAATTATAGCCCAGATACTTAAATCATCAAATTGAAAAATACCCAACAAAATTTACAATTAATAACTTATAATTTGCAACTTAATTATTTTATTTCAGGGGAAATTTGCGTATGATAATGTTAAATTTGAGGTGAAAAAATGAGTGATGGAAAAAAGATTCATATGAAAGAATCAAATTCTATTACCTGTAATTCTACTGTAACCACTGTTAATTGCGAAAAAGGATTATACATCGGAGGTACTACCTCAGAATATTATGATTTTGAGTTTTTGTGCATTTTTTTTGAGCTTTTTAAAGTTTATAAATTAAATTTTATATCTTATATATGATGTTTTATTGTAATTTTTTTGAGCTTAATATTCAAATTAATAAACTCAAAAACTTTATAGTAAAACTATATTATACTCAAAAACTTTATTATAAAGCTCCAAAACTATATTCTATGTGGTAATACATCAGAGGTACAATCCACTTACTGCTGTTAATTTGATTCCTCTTGTTCTTGTAATTTTCAATAATAAAGGGAAATGAATATTGTCACCGATTATGAATATTGTCGTGACTCACGCCGGTCCACGATGTTAGGAGAAGAAAATGGCACGGTCCAGGTACAAGAAAGTGGGCTTCTTGCCGTGCCGGTGAAATGAAAATGGCGGCCCATGCAAAATCCATGGCATGTCGTGTCATGATGTGTCATGCTTGAGTGTGCCTAAGCAATTTCCTCTCTTTCGCCATACTTCTTTGTATTTTAAGCGTGATTTATGCAGTGCTAGTCAAGGAGGTCGTCATCGCTAAAAAGTGGCAAAATTACGTTTTTAGTTTTTTTTTTTTTTAATTTACTTTATTACATTACTAATTCGCCTCCGCTGAAAATTTCGGCCCTTTTATTGTAAAATTATGAGTCCACCACTATATAGAGCCAATGAGTGGTAGAGAGCACACTTGCACTTAACATGTTGTTCAATCATGAAAAGTAGGTAACATCCAATTGCTATTTATAGACTTAACAGGTCTATACATACCTTTAGGGAAAAACTTATTTTTAGTTTCCGAATTTCGCTGAAAACCGTTGATTTTCAAGGTTATTATCCACGATTTTCAAGACAACTAGGACTTGAAATAAAATGTCTCTAAATTCGCACAGTAATATCTTTAAGCATATAATAATGACTCAGGATAACGAAATTGACATCTGATTTGAAATAAAGATAGTTTGGAGACCTTAAGATCACTTTTCAGTCCTTGTCTGTATTAAAGAAAACAAGTAGTAATCTCGTTTTTACGTTGTTTAAAGAGAGATACTAAAAACCAATTGTTATTTATAGACGTAACGGGTCTATAAACACCTTTAAGGAAAAAATATTTTTGTTTTCCAAATATCGTTGAAAACCGCTGATTTTGAAGGTTATTATCCACGGTTTTCGAGACAACTAAGCCTTGAAAAAAAATGTCTCTAAATTCACAGTGTAATATCTCTAAGACATATAATAATGACTCCGAATAACGAAATTGACATCTGATTTGAAATAAAGATAGTTTGAAAACGTAAGAGTGAAGACTACTTTTCAGACCTTGTCTATATCAAAGGAAACAAGTAATAATCTCCGTTTTTACGTTGTTTAAAGAGGGATACTAAAAACCAATTGCTATTTATAGACTTAACGGGTCTATAAACACCTTTAGGGAAAATTGTTTTTGGTTTCCGAATATCGCTGAAAACCGCTGATTTTGAAGGTTATTATCCACGGTTTTCGGGACAATTGGGCCTTGAAATAAAATGTCTTAAATTCGCACTGTAATATCTCTAAGATATATAATAATGACTCAGGATAACAAAATTGACATCTAATTTAAAATAGAGATATTTTGGAGAGCTCAATACCACTTTTCAGACCTTTTTTGTATTAGAGGAAACAAGTATTTATCTCAGTTTTTTCGTTGTTTAAAGAGGGATATTAACATCAAATAGATATTTATAGACGAAACGGGTCAATAAATACCTTTAGGGAAAAAATATTTTTGGATTCCGAATATCGTTGAACCGCTGATTTTAAAGGTTATTATCCACGGTTTTCGGGACAACTGGGCCTTGAAATAAAATGTCACTAAATTCGAACTGTAATATCTCTAAGACATATAATAACGACTCAGGATAACGAAATTGGCATCTCACTTGAAATAAAGATAATTTGGAGACCTTAAGATCACTTTTCAAACCTTGTCTATATTAGAGGAAACAAGTAATATTCTCCGTTTTTACGTTGTTTAAAGAGAGATACTAACATCCAATTGCTATTTATAAACGTAACGGATCTATAAATACCTTTAGGGAAAAAAAAATTATGGATTCCGAATATCGCTGAAAAGCGCTGATTTTAGACGTTGTAACACTCGGAAATGTATCCTATTTTTCTAGTAGAAATATTTTACGAAATCTTTTCAGCGAATTTAAGTTTTAAATTAGCTTTTTATGTTTCGAGTCGAATTTAGAATTTCCGAGTTCGTATTTGGAATTTCTGTGAGATTCCATGAAAATCCCGTTTTAAGGCGAGTTTGACTTTTCTTGACTTTTGAGTCGAGTTTGACTTTTCTTGAATTTTGAGTCGAGTTTGACTTTTCTTGACTTTTGAGTCGAGTTTGACTTTTCTTGACTTTTGAGTCGAGTTTGACTTTTCTTGACTTTTGAGTCGAGTTTGACTTTTCTTGACTTTTGAGTCGAGTTTGACTTTTCTTGACTTTTGAGTCGTTTTTGACTTTTGTTGACTTTCCGACTCACCCTTTACTTATACTCACTCATAACCTATTTTTCCCTCATTTTCCACTTACTCCTTCTTCCTCATCAAACCACCAAAACCTAAAAACCCTCTTTGATTCGATTTTAAAATCATCATACCGCATTCGTTCTTTGACGGAATTCACGTAAGTTCGTCTTATACTTCCCCTCTTAGCTTCCTCTATCCGTATTTGTAATAAAATTACCGTCTTTCTCGCTTTTTAAATTATCCGTCTTTCTCAAGGTGGAGTATATTCATCTTTTAATACCTAATTGTAGGTGGAGACTACTAGGAAGGCTTAGTAATCGATTAAAGACGCGTAAAGGTAACGGTGAAGGGTTACTCGGTATCATTTACGTGTTTTTCATGCTTTATATGTT